>JALIZH010019618.1:0-62237 GCA_030522465.1 Rhipicephalus appendiculatus | reverse complement strand
TATACTACTTCCTTTGTCATGTCGTAATGGCGAGCACGCGCAAGAGGAGCACTGTGTCGACGTTGTTCACAGAAGATTCGAAAACGGCGGCTGCCATGTGTGATAAGGGTGGTAATCAGTAGTCGAAGCCAGGGACGGAAACTCAAATGGTCATGACTAAAATTACAATGTTGAAGACCCCGTTCCCGAAGACACCGCTACTATTCATATAGTAGAAGAACTTGTTTTTGGGCGAGTTGGTGACTAAGTTTGCTGAACATTTTGTACGTGGCGCAAAGCTGGAAACATGAAAATGGGGCGGAGGAAAGAAAGAGACAGAAGAGCGCCAACTACCAACTGTTTATTGCCATCGCGGCTGAAAAAACAGGTAAACTTCCACGCATGCGCAGTTACGAGGAAAGGTTACTCCAAACATGACATCACGTGAGCAGTTGATTAAAGAAGGACAACTCAGATTGAAAGAGTACAATGGATGTGTCGCTGACACAAGCGGACCCGTTTCTTCTAATATGATACGCCTCTAGTAGTTCCCTTGCTGTTTGATCTCTGCTTTTGCCGATAATCCTAGCTTGCGCAAAACGTGGCACACACGAGCATGACTTGACATGCGCAGGAAGGTGCGCACCATCACTCTTTCCAATGCTGTTGGCATGCTCCCTGAGGCGGTCGTTGATACACCGTCCCGTTTGTCCGATGTACGTCTTGCCACAACTCAGGGGAATTTCGTATATAACGCCTTCGGCACAACGCCTGAAGGGTTTCACGTGCCTCTTTTGGCACCCTTGCTTTTTAGCACGAGAGATTCGTCGGCACAAGTGCGACAGTTTATTCGGGGCGGAAAACACAACAGGAATTTCAAATCTAGCAGCCACCTTCTTGAGGTTATGGCTTAACTTGTGCAAGTACGGCACCACCTGTGGCTTAGCGCGCTCCCTTTCTCTCGAGTGCTCTTCCCGAGTGCTGACGTTCAGCTTCCGTAGCAGAGATTCGGCAACGGCGTGCAGGACCGCCCGAGGAAAGCCAGCCTTTTCAAGTCTGCCAATCTGATTACACAGGCTAGTCTGCATCATGTGCGGACACGATCTGCGCAGCGCGGACTGAAGGCAATGCAGAGCAATACCACGTTTCACGGTCTTGGAATGTGCGGAATCATATGGCAATAGCTCTCTTTTACTGCGAGGCATGTAGGCGCAACAAACATGATCACTTTTCACGGCCAGGTTGATATCTAAAAAATTGCAAAACATTGTCGGAAGGAAACTCATGAGTAAAGGTTAGTCCTTTGGCATTTGTCTTAAAGGCATCTAAAATGAAGTCCACCATTTCATGGTAGGGCACAGGGCACGTCTTGTCTAAAACAATTAAAAAATCATCTACATATCTAAAAACATAAAAAGGATGTGATGAATTAGAAACACATAGTAGTGTCTGGTCAATAAGTGATAAAAAGATGTCGCATAAAATCGGTGCAACACTGGACCCGATGCAAATGCCTTTCTTTTGCAAATAAATGCTACCCTCAAAAGAAACGAAAGTGCTTGTGAGGTACGCTTCCAAAACAGCAATGAAATTAGTTACCGACATTTCAGCGCACGCAACAAAATCAGCCTCCCCACTTTTTTCAATACATAGCTTAACTGCGGCAAAGAGCTCGGGATGTGGAACTGAATAAAAAAAGGTCATTCACATCAACAGAAAAAAGATACCCTGTGTTATCTTTGCGGCGAAAGAACTCTACAATTTCATCAGAATTTCTTATTAGAAAAGGATCGTTGACGACAAGGCACTTGAGTGACTTTAACAGAAAACTACTGACATGCTTTTGCCACGCGCCCCGTTCACTTATTATCGTTCGAAAAGGAATATCAACCTTGTGCGTCTTGGCGCTGAAGAAAGCTATTAAGCTGTCCGCTTTGGACTTGCAAATCTGCTTGGCCAAACGTTCCGCACCGACTTCTTCACAAAGTTTGCTCACGTTCTTCTTCACTTTTGCCAGGCTTACTTTTACACTCTTAAAATTCTTATTAATCGCCTGCAAGGCTTTTTCATTAAAGACAGATGTAGGCACAATCACAAAACCACCTTCTTTGTCCGATTGCATTAAGCGTAAGTCATTGTCTCTGAAAAAAGACTCTACCCGATTAAATTCGCGCACGTGGTGTCCAGTTCCTGGTCTTGGAGCACATCTCTGAAGACAGTCCACACCGTCCAGCAAACACCGCTCGCGTTGCTCCGACGAAGCTTTGCTTGCTACTCTTCTGTTTAGAGCTAGTAGCTCATGTGCGGAGACGGCCGGCTCAATACCAAACTTCGGGCCTTTGCTGAGAAGACGGTAGACATCTTCAGGTAGGGGCGTGTCACACATGACCTTCACAGACCCGGTCTGCACGCCTTTCTTGTCATTTGAGTGAACAGATCTAAGAAGGCTCGTAAGCATGCACCTCCATGTAGCCTCAATTTCAGCACTGATGAGCCTACGGTGTTCCTTCAGTTTCTTCCACGCAACCCACTCAGGGAAGTTGGCGTAGCAAATGCTTCTCAGGAGGTCATTACACAGCCTAACTTGCCGCCCTAACTCAGAGCGTAAAATCTTGCTCACCCGTTTAACGTGTCCCCAGGAAGGCAGGACGCAACCGAAGAGGGAGGTGACTTCACGAGGGGGAAAACCTTTCCGGATGCAGAAGCCCAAATATCTTGATTGGCATGTCGAAGCAACAAAATTCCACTTCACTTTGTGCAGGTCAGGAAGTCCAGAAGAAAGGTTTCCGGGCACAGAGAGGCCCGAGCCCACTGTACTAGAAATGTACTGTAGAAGAACTTGTTTTTGGGCGAGTTGGTGACTAAGTTTGCTGAACATTTTGTACGTGGCGCAAAGCTGGAAACATGAAAATGGGGCGGAGGAAAGAAAGAGACAGAAGAGCGCCAACTACCAACTGTTTATTGCCATCGCGGCTGAAAAAACAGGTAAACTTCCACGCATGCGCAGTTACGAGGAAAGGTTACTCCAAACATGACATCACGTGAGCAGTTGATTAAAGAAGGACAACTCAGATTGAAAGAGTACAATGGATGTGTCGCTGACACAAGCGGACCCGTTTCTTCTAATATGATACGCCTCTAGTAGTTCCCTTGCTGTTTGATCTCTGCTTTTGCCGATAATCCTAGCTTGCGCAAAACGTGGCACACACGAGCATGACTTGACATGCGCAGGAATTTTCATGTTTCCAGCTTTGCGCCACGTACAAAATGTTCAGCAAACTTAGTCACCAACTCGCCCAAAAACAAGTTCTTCTACTATATGAATAGTAGCGGTGTCTTCGGGAACGGGGTCTTCAACATTGTAATTTTAGTCATGACCATTTGAGTTTCCGTCCCTGGCTTCGACTACTGATTACCACCCTTATCACACATGGCAGCCGCCGTTTTCGAATCTTCTGTGAACAACGTCGACACAGTGCTCCTCTTGCGCGTGCTCGCCATTACGACATGACAAAGGAAGTATTATATATATGTATACAGACCGAAATTTAATAATAATGCAATATAGCAAGTAAGCACCACGTGTACTTTGCCGACGGTTAACCAGCGCACGATAGAAGAAAGGGGGGGGCGAGAGGAGGCGAATGCAGTAAGCTGTGAGCTATGTGAGCGGAGAGAAGCGGGCAAGTGTATTTCTGCCTCGTCGGGGTGGGGCCACTTCCTGCCCGCGCTTGAAGCCTTGGAGAGGGCTTGGAGGTGGGCGCCGTAGGCGACGGAGAGCAGGGCGAGTTCATTTCTGCCTCTATGGGGTAGGGCCGCAGACGGCTTTGGGCTCGTTCTACTAGCGTATAAAAGTGCGCTGTAGAGAAAAATATTAGGTGCGCTCGACTTCTGCGTCTCGGCATCGCTCGCCTCGCACTCATGCGCACTGGTCAAAGGGGTGGTATGGGGGGTGGCGGTGGCAGTGGCCGTAATCGATTAATCGCAAAGTTTTAATCGATTAATTCGATTAATTGAAATACGGAAATCGATTACGATTAATCGATTAACCATGTACCTTTAATCGATTAATCAATTAATCGTTCATCGATTTTACCATCCCTAAGGAGATGAAAGAGAAGGGGGGGGGACGCGCATGCGCAGTGGGAGTGCGGACGCCGCGGGCAGGGATGCCTAGAGGAGAGAGGGGGGAGCGTAGGAGAGGAGAGAGAGGGGGGGAGGCAAATGCACAGTGAGGGTGTGGTTGCCGCGGGGAGGGATGCCTAGAGGAGAGAGAGGGGGGAGAGGAGGTTTTTTATTTTTATTTTTTTTAAGGGTTTGCGCATGTGCAGTAAGGGTGGTCCGCCGCACACCACCACCACCACCACCGGATTAAGCTTCGCCATAAGATGCTTCACATCTAAAAGCCGGCAGATCCCACGCCCTCTGAGAATCGATGTAATGCGAAGTAGCCAGGAAGGAGCAAATCATGCTTTACCTAATTTGCATGTCATGTTTTACTTGTTAGGACCTGTCATTTAAGTTCGTCATACAGTCACGTCGCGCAATACCAATTTTGGTGTATATCAAGCTAGCGAACTGGACGCAAGCGCACCATGAACGTGGCATGTAGTAAATGGCGTTGTAGATGACATGCATGCCAAGATTTTCATGTTACGACCTCCTACTTATGTTCGTTACACAGTCATGTCACTCAATACCAAATTTGGTGTATATCAAGCTAACGAAACGCCCGCGAGTGCGCCATGAGCGTGGCATGCAAGTCATTTCGCACATGACAAGTCATGATTTGCATATTACCACTTGTCATTTATATTCGTCATACATTCACGTCACTCATTCCCAAATTTGGTGTATATCAAGCTAACGAAATGGCCGCGAGTGCGCTATGAGCGTGGCATACATATCATGCTTTTCATGACAAGTTAGTCATCATTTTCATGATGTGACCAGCCATTTATGTTCGTCATAGAGTCGTGTTATGCCATACCAAATTTGGTATAAATACGATTAACGATACGGCCAGGAGAGCACAAAGTCGTAGGCGGCTAGATAGATAGATAGATAGATAGATAGATAGATAGATAGATAGATAGATAGATAGATAGATAGATAGATACGCTCAAAGTCGCAGAAGCTCGCTAAAAAATGCTTCGGGTTGAAAAAAAAATTGGGGGGACCCTTAAGCTTCGCCTTTAAGAGTTGAACGCGTTAGCGATATCCCGTCCCTACTGCGCACTTCAATCACTTAGTGCATACTATGTAATGGGTAGTATGGTTTAAACCAGGAGAAATTATGCGCGGCAAATGTGGGAAATGTTTTCGAACTTGCTATGCACCCACTACGTGGTGTTAAGGGAATACGCGCAGTAAGGTGTAGGCCGTTTGTAATGGGTGGCTGGCTTTAAACTATGGAATCCTTATGATAGTCACATATGCTGACGCCCGATGGAAATTTACGCTTGTACCACGCAATATTCCTGGGATATTACATGTTATATTGCGACGCCTATATAAAGGACGCTTGCGTTTGCGAAGCATGGAAGTTATTTTCACTGCATTTCCAAGCAGAGGAAGTTATTTTCACAGTATATCCAAGCAGAGGCATGGCTGTGTAGTAGAACACCTGCTTGCCACGCAGACGACCCGGGTTCGATCCTCACTCGGACCCGACAATTTTCATTATTTATTTTATTTGCATCTTTTTCGATTTTTCGGTCACGGACAAGATGATGATTTTTCGGTCACGGACAAGATGATGATTTTTCGCTCACAACCAACGACGCCGACGCCGACACCGACGCCGACGCCGGAATTTCTGCGAAACGAGCTCTTTAACGCTATCGCGTTAAAATACAAGAAACGGGTGCTGCTATGTTGTATCGGTTCTGATGGAACTGCAGGCGTGCTGGAAACGAGGCGGCACTATTTTCTACAGAAATTCAAGAATTCGGAAAAGTCTTTGAAATTTAAAAGCTACTCGGATTGCCGAGGGTTAAAAGCATTCTTTGACTACATTACAGCTTGAACGTAGGTGTGCCGTTGGTGGCTGAAATGCGCCAAATTTGCTAAATTACGACCCCGTTTGGCGACAAAAAAAATGTTTTACCATGGCTACTTTGAAGCTACTTTTAACTTCTTATTTGGCGCATTACGTACCATTTTCTCTATTATTTCAAGATAAAACACAATATTTCGAAACTATTCCGTCCTGTCTGCCGACCAGCTGGATGGTGCGCACTATGCTATGTCTTTTTTCTTTTATACTCTCAGTGGGATGGCTCACAGAGGGAACGTGTGCGTGTTTTCTTTTCTAATTTTTTACCGCGAATCGCAGCGAGACGCGACACTAATCTGCCTCAGTTCGCATGCGTTCGTATTTTCTCGCGCTTTCCGCCTCGTGCAAACGACATCCGCGTTCCAGCGCTTAAATTGACGGACACTTTGTAAATTCCAAAGTGTGTTCCGCGAACGCCTGTTCCCATTGAAACGGGTTCGGTCAGAATGTAACGCGATGCGCGCGTCTCCCTCCTTGCATGATTGGAAACGCTAGGCACAGCGACGCTACGCTAGCAAAGCGCGAGAGCTGTGGAGTCCGACGCGACCGGCGTCCGTTTGCGCACCCCGGCGGCCACCTCGCACCGTGCCAGGGCTCGGACGGAGGGAAGTACGAATGGACGGACGGACGGACGGGCGGACGGACGGGCGGACGGACGGACGGACGGACGGACGGACGGACTGATGGATGGACCGATGGACGGACGGACGGACGGACGGATGGATGGATGGATGGATGGATGGATGGACGAACGGACGGACGGACGTGAGCATGAGCCATGAAAGGCTTTCGCCTTAAAACTACAACACTAGAACAGGCGTTGCGAGCCACTAAATATTTCCGAAGAAACTGGGCGTGAGGTCCCGATTGCCATGTCATGAACCACCATTTTTTTCCTTATTCATTAAACATCCACTCATGGCACAAAACGTTCAGTCATTTTTAATAACGTAATGACACTCTCTCTATGAACTGCAAAAAGGGCAATATCGTGTGTGTATGCCCGCGCCAAACTTGATAGACGAGGTTGAGTGTATTTTTAACACGAAAGTGTTTTATGCCGGGGTCCACCACGGCTCCCCTGACGTATTTCCGTCACGGATATGACGTTGTATAATATAAACTACCATAGTGAGACCAAAGAAAAAAAATTCCCCATCTCCCGCCAAAGGGAACCATGTCTGGAATCGAAGCAGCGGGGAGATAATTAGCTTGAGCGGGAGGAACGTCGCCGCTCTCATTTCACGGCAGCGGTCCGGGCGCTCATCGCGGCGCTGCACAGGAGAGCGAATGAGGCGCGCGCGCTCCGTCATTTTCATACCGCGGAACTACCGTGGCACCCCAGCGGAGTATGCAGCTGTCACACCACCTGTCGTGCGCGCCGCTCCGTACAGGATTGCTAGATGAAAGGACGGGGGGGGGGGGGGACCGTAGGAGAGGAGAGAGAGGGGGAGGGGACGTGCATGCGCTGTGGGGGTGTGTGGACGCGGGAGCCGCTCCGTAGAGTAGAGGATTCCTAGAGGAGAGAGGGGGGAAAGGACGCGCATGCGTTGTGGGACGCCGGAGCCGCTCCGTAGAGTAGATGATTCCTAGAGGAGAGAGGACGCGCATGCACTGTGGGACGCGGGCACCGCTCCGTAGAGTAGATGATTCCTAGAGGAGATAAAGGGGGGTGAGCATAGGAGAGGATAGGGGAGGGGACGCGCATGCGCTGTGGGGGGTGTGGGACGCGGGGGGCCGCTCCGTAGAGTAGAGGATTCCTAGAGGAGAAAAAAAGGGGGGTGAACGTAGGAGACAGAGGGGGAGGGGACGCGCATGCGCTGTGGGACGCGGGAAGGAGGGGGCGGACTAAGCCCCCTCCAAACATATGCAAGCAAGTTCAAGGAAGGGGTCAACCTGGGGGACAGACACCACCTGTCTAGCCATTGCTAAGCAGCCTCTCTGTGCTCTCGGCCATGACTCAAGGAATGGGGTCAACCTGGGCGACAGACACCACCTGCCAAGCCATTACTAAGCAGCCTCTCTGTGCTCTCGGCCATGACTCTGATGATTGTAGTAGGGTTGACGGCCTTCATATTACTACAGTGTTTTGGTTCGCATAATGGGTGCTTCCCTACTTCATGAAAGTGGCCGGACGCGGGACGCGGGACACGGGACGCGGGACGGGGGGACGGGGGGACGCGGGAGGAACGGACAGAGCCCCAAGCCTAAGATGCTTCGCATCTAAAAATTCCCCATCTCCCGCTAAAGGGAACCATGTGTGGATGCGAAGCAGCGGGGAGATGGTTAGCTTGAGCGGGAGAAACGTCGCCGCTCTCGTTTCGCGGCAGCGGCCCGGGCGCTAATCATTTTTATACCGCGGAACTACCGTGGTGCCCCCCAGCGGAGTATGCAGCTGTCGCACCACCTGTCGCGCGCCGCTCCGTAGAGGATTCCTAGAGGACAGAACGGGGGGGAACCATAGGAGAGGAGAGAGAGAGGGGACGCGCGTGCGCTGTGGGGGGTGGGGGGACGCGGGAGCCGCTCCGTAGAGTAGAGGATTCCTCGAGTAGAGAAAGCGCGTGAGCGTAGGAGAGAGGGAGAGAGCACGCGCATGCGCTATGATGATGTCGGACGCGGGCGCCGCTCCGTAGAGTAGAGGATTCCTAGAGGAGAGAAAGGGGGTGAGCTTAGGAGATGAGAGAGAGGGGGGGAGGGGACGCGCATGCGCTGTAGGACGCGGGACGCGGGTGCCGTTCCGTAGAGTAGAGTATTCCTAGAGGAGAGAAAGGGGGTGACCGTAGGAGAGGAGAGAGAGAGGAGACGCGCATGCGCTGTGGTGGTGTGGGACTGGGGGAGGAGAGGACAGGGCGGACCTTAGGAGAGGAGAGAGAGGGGGGGAGGGGACGTGCATGCGCTGTGGGACGCGGGAGCCGCTCCGTAGAGTACTGGATTACAAGAGGAGAGAGGGGGGAGAGGACGCGCATGCGCTGTGGGACGCCGGAGCCGCTCCGTAGAGTAGAGGATTCCTAGAGTAGAGAAAGGGGGGTGAGCGTAGGAGAGGATAGGGGGAGGGGACGCACATGCGCTGGGCGGGGGGGGGGGGGGCGGTGTGGGACGCGGGGGGCCGCTCCGTAGAGTAGAGTATTCCTAGAGGAGAGAAAGGGGGTGACCGTTGGAGAGGAGAGAGAGAGGAGACGCGCATGCGCTGTGGTGGTGTGGGACTCAAGAAGGGGAGGACGGGGTGGACCTTACGAGAGGAGAGAGAGGGGGGAGGGGACGTGCATACGCTGTGGGATGCGGGAGCCGCTCCGTAGAGTACATGATTACAAGAGGAGAGAGGGGGGAGAGGACGCGCATGCGCTGTTTGACGCCGGAGCCGCTCCGTAGAGTAGAGGATTCCTAGAGTAGAGAAAGGGGGGTGAGCGTAGGAGAGGATAGGGGAGGGGGACGCGCATGCGCTGGGCGGGGGGGGGTGTGGGACGCGGGGGGCCGCTCCGTAGAGTAGAGTATTCCTAGAGGAGAGAAAGGGGGTGACCGTTGGAGAGGAGAGAGAGAGGAGACGCGCATGCGCTGTGGTGGTGTGGGACTCGGGAAGGAGAGGACGGGGTGGACCTTAGGAGAGGAGAGAGAGGGGGGAGGGGACGTGCATACGCTCTGGGATGCGGGAGCCGCTCCGTAGAGTACAGGATTACAAGAGGAGAGGGGGGAAAGGACGCGCATGCGCTGCGGGACGCGGGAGCCGCTCCGTAGAGTAGGGAGCGTAGGAGAGAGGGGCAGAGCAGGCGCATGCGCTATGGGGATGTCGGACGCGGGCGCCGCTCCGTAGAGTAGAGGATTCCTAGAGGAGAGAAAGAGGGTGAGCTTAGGAGATGAGAGAGAGGAGGAGGGGACGCGTATGCGCTGTAGGACGCGGGACGCGGACGCCGCTCCGTAGAGTGGAGTATTCCTAGAGGAGAGAAAGGGGGGTGACCGTTGGAGAGGAGAGAGAGAGGAGACGCGCATGCGCTGTGGTGGTCTGGGACTCGGGAAGGAGAGGACTGGGCGGACCTTAGGAGAGGAGAGAGAGGGGACGTGCATGCGCTGTGGGACGCGGGAGCCGCTCCGTAGAGTACAGGATTACAAGAGGAGAGAGGGGGGAGAGGACGCGCATGCGCTGTGGGACGCCGGAGCCGCTCCGTAGAGTAGAGGATTCCTAGAGTAGAGAAAGGGGGTGAGCGTAGGAGAGGATAGGGGAGGGGACGCGCATGCGCTGGGCGGGGGGGGGGGGGGGTGTGGGACGCGGGGGGCCGCTCCGTAGAGTAGATTATTCCTAGAGTAGAGAAAGGGGGGTGAGTGTTGGAGAGGATAGGGGGAGGGGACGCGCATGCGCTGTGGGGGGTGTGTGACGCGGGACAGACTAAGCCCCTTCCAAACACATGCAAGCAAGTTCAAGGAATGGGGTCAACCTGGGCGACAGACACCATCTGCCTAGCCATTGCTAAGCAGCCTCTCTGTGCTCTCGGCCATGACTCTGGTTACTGTAGTAGTAGTTGACGGCCTTCATATTACTACAGTGTTCTGGTTCGCATAATGGGTGCTTCCCTACTTCATGAAAGTGGCCGGACGCGGGACGGGGGACGGGGAACGCGGGACGCGGGACACGGGAGGGACGGACAGAGCCCCGAGCATAAGATGCTTCGCATCTAAAACGAGAAGAAAAAAATGCCCCCCACCTCCCAGAAGGGAATTGTGAGGAAATGTGAATGCATTTCTTGCGCCGACATTGACTTCTGCCATCGCCTTGAGAGGCGGCCAGCCAGCGAACGGTCGAGAGTGAGGCGCGAGCGGATGGGAGAGTGGGGCGCAGGGAGGAGAGAGAGCGAACGGCGAGAGAAGGAGCGGCGAAGCACTGCATCTACCCTGTCCTACACTCTGTCGCAACACATGCTCCGGTTGCTAGGGGCGAGGATAAGCGCGCGCGCCCGCAGCTGTTTCTATGAGAGAGGGAGTGAGAGCGGAGAGATAACACCTGCCGGCGCACGGACACCTCCTCAACCTATCCTCCTCCTCCTCCTCCGCGGACGCCGCCGGACAACGCCGCCTGACATAGCCCGACTAAGAAATGCATTCGCATTTAAAAGTGCCGCCACCGGGCGTCGAACCCACGACCTATCGCTCCGCAATGCGCGGCTCGAAACCAATCGGCCACAAGCGAATACGTACCTCAACTTGCTAACGGCAAGCTATGCATATACACTATATGCCACTGGCGATCCTCAGAGTTCGACGACTTCAGCGCATTTTCGTTATCACTAGCGAGGTGGCGCAAAGGTGGCTCAGAGTGCACGCTCTAAAGGTCGTCGTGCCTCTCGCTGCGAAGACCGGGCGCCACCACGGGGCGCGGTCACTCGAGCGCGCGAGCTTATCTCGTGATCGGGACATTGGGGCGCTTTGTACGTCTTGTGCTTCCACCGCAAGTTTGCTTTGAAATTACAGTGGTTAAAGAGTGCACTAAGGTCACTTCACTCGCCGCACCGGCCCTCTTTAGGAAAGGAGCGCGCTACTCACACACGAAGTAACAACTGTGACAGTTGTTCGCACTCGTCCTGTGTATACTACTTCTGCGTTCGTTTCGTGCGTCTTTCTTTCTATTAGATTAGCGCGCTTTAAGTGTAGAGCTGGGACAGTTAGTCCGCGCTCGTCTTGTGTATGCTCATTTCATGCCTCCTTTTTGCTTGAGGTGCGCGCAGCAAGTTTCGAGCCGCCTGCCGTTCTTCGCGTGACATTACAATTTGTTGCTGTAGCATTCGCATCTGCGCCCTTGTGGCGAAACAATGCACAATAAACGCTCAACTACCTCTGTGAAGACACGCTTCACTTTTGTGTTATACCGATTCCTTTGACAGAGGGATGAGCCATGTTCTTTTTCTTTATATTATAACTAACTCCGCAATCCAATGTTTTTTTTTTATTTTCTCGCTTAGAAACACAGATTTTAGTCTCTTCGTGCTCGCGCCAACCTAACAGAAGATTTTTAGTTTGTTTGTTATGTGCTGCCTTGGATCAGATCGTCTATCTGGCCCGTTTTGCCGCAAAACTTATTAGCGTAATTACAGATGTGTTCCGGCAATCGCACTGTCTCGCTAAGCGGTTAGTCATACCTATGTAGAAAACATCGTGCATCTGAACTGCTCACTGAACACTGTAGCTTTCGTCATCCGTCTGGAAATATTTTCTGGATGGAACAGGGGGGCAATCCCCTCTTCCCCCCGCCTCGCCCGAAGGAGCCGGACTTGAAATAAAGTTTACTCATTCATTCTCTTTGTTTACGTTCCGCGTACTGCAGCCGCAGTAGTTCACTCTAGAGGAAACGACCATTAGGTTTAGGGCCGTAACCTCGTGAGCCACGGTCGCTGTAAAGATCGTGGATACTCAATTAAGGAGAGTCTAATAACCGTTAAAATGTAGTTGCGATCATAACTAACCCGAGCGAGGTCATATCTGCTTCTTCGACTACACAAATAAGAAGATAAAAAAATTAGACCATCTCCCGCTAAAGGGAACCATGTGTATATGTGAAGCAGCGGGCGCTAACGCTTACACTGGCGGCGGCGTTGACGCTGGCGCTTATCGCAGCGTTGCCCAGGAGAGAAAACTGGGGAGGCGCAAAGCACGCAGTGATGGAGCGGTTTTTCCTACTGGAACATGCCAATCGCTGCTAATGGGCAATGAGAGGCAGATGACTCCGACTGGACACAGAGAGCCGCAGTCCGCTTTTAGTTAACGCGCACGCTGCGAATTTTTATTGTTCAACAACGCACAGGAGAAATCTCCCACCGGCACCACCTTGCAGGTCAAGATCCATTGCTATATATACGGGGTGGCCAGTGAACGGTTGTGCAGCGCGAGCAGTCGGTTTTTTGAACCAAGAAACTCGCTAGCAGACACTGCCTGCGTCGGCGTCGCGAGGCAAGAGAGGGGGGAGCGTAGGAGAGGAGAGAGAAGGGTAGGCGCATGCGCAGTGAGGGTGTGGTTGCCGCGGGAAGGGATGCCTGGAGGAGAGAGGGGGAGAGGAGGTTTTTTATTTTTATTTTTTTTGAAAGGGTTTGCGCATGCGCAGTAAGGAGGCCACGCGGCACACCACCACCACCACCACCACCACCACCGGATTAAGCTTCGCCATAAGATGCTTCACATCTAAAAACGCCGAGATTGGGCGTTGCAACGGCTAAGTGCTGCCGGTGACGGGAGGCTTTCTGCCGTACGAGCCGGAACGACTGACTGCTAGAGTAGGTTGATCTTCATTATCAGACTAATACTACTGTCATACTGAGTTGTGAATGATGAGTTCTTTCGATGCGGTTTATAAACTACATTGACGCCACTCGATCACACTTAAGGGAAAGCGCACAAGCGCGCGCTCAACAGATGACTGCTTTAGCGTACACGCACATCCGTCGCCTAACTAAAACTAGAGCTATATATGTGTAGCACAATGAGTAGAATAACATTTTGAAAATATTCGGTAAATTTCACACTCGACATCTCGTGATCCAATATGAAGTCTTATAGAAAGTCTACCGAGCGCGCTCAGTTTCTTCCAATAGGCCGCCAGTGTTCCCAGTGTGCGGACATACACTGTACAGTGTGACCAGTGCCTCCCAGTGCGCTGTAAGACACTGGGCCACGCTGTACAGTGCATCCCAGTGCGTTTCAGATCACTGGGTGACAATGGGCAAGCTGTACAGTGCGTTACAGTGGCACGCACTGTACAGCGTTTCCAGTGTCACCCAGCGCACTGAAACGCACTGAGAGACACTGGAAGCCCTGTGTTTTTCGATAGGGAGTGTACGGGGCAGATTTTGCGCCCCCCTCTTAGGTGACTAGGCGCCCCGCACCCCCCCTTGTCAATGTATGGAGCACATTTTACGACCCCCGTCTTAGGTGGCTAGAGGGGGCACCCTCCCTCCTCTGCTCACCTCTTGCACGCGCCTATGGTTCTGACCAATTGAATTTAGACTTTATGGGACGTCTCACACCTTGTCAAGAAGTCGATCACTTATTTCCCCTGTGTCAGCGTGTACTCTGGGTGTTTTCAGACGACCCCCCCTCAAGTCTTATAGGCTGAAGGAGGGGCGGAGGCTTTTATTGCGACGTCCGTGTTGAGGTACAACTGTCTCATTTGGGTAGCTGCTGACTGAGGCCGCCATTTGTAAAGGTCGGTTTTTGTCCTGACACGACTGCTTGGCACGGACATCCATCACACCATTCCTTTACTACCCCTAGAGCAGCGGCTTCTTCGAGATCTTCCTCCGACAAGAAAAGGCGTAATTGAGAACAACGCTGTAGTGCTATACAAGGATATCGCGCAACTATCGTGGATGATGTTGGAGTACCGCTGTAAAATAGTTTACACTATGCGTTGGAGTTAATGGAGCCAAGGTTCTCTTCATCTCATCTACTCGCAACCCGGGTGAATTGATCGGGCACCCACAAAATTACACGGCCGGCTTCATCTCAGCAACTCTAGAAGCTGAATTCCTGATTCGATTAGTTTCCACCTACATCATCGATTGTCGTCTGCGGTAAGCTAGTGTTTAGTTTGCCAACTATGTATATGGCCAGGCACGTCGCTTGGCGATGCCACTATATCAATCCAGCGCTGACTCTTCCAATGACGGCCCAGCTTCCTCGTTTCGTTACTTTCCTCAGCAGTCCAGCTGGGAGCCTTTCGTAACGATTCTAAGGCGCTCCTTTGTTCTTCAGTCTCTCTGCCAATATTACAATGCTTTGCATAATAACCACGGTCGACCTGCATTTCCTGAACCATTTAAGGAAGATTTCCCCTGACTTCCTCGGGATACCAGTTCGTAGCCCAGAGTTTATTCTGTCTCGCATTTGTAGTCGTTATGCTTCACCCCGTTTCGGCGTCCTCGCTTTTGCAATGCTCATGTGCCTTTTTTTTTATGCTCTCCGAGTACCTGTTCGCACTACGAAATGAACTTTGACATATATTTCTTTCTCATTTAAATTATAAAATTCAATGTTTTCTGGCTTCTGCTGAACCTACCTACGTTTAAAATAATCAAGAACAATTCATATTTTTCAACAGGCATTCAATGATACTTGATGCCCATGTTTGAGGCATGCACCGTGAACCGAAGCAGGCTAGCAGTTCAGAAGGCGATGCGCGCCAGGCCCGATCACGCTATCGCGATCTACTCTTGAAGGCGAAGCTCAAGCGTCATAGAATATTTTTTTATATCTTCAAGCTTCATTTTTTCCTTGAACTGCTGCCTTGTTTGGATCCCTATAGCACAGGGACACACACACAATCATTTTTTTTATGTGGAGCATGGAGATAATAGAACATTATGCCAGCATTCGTTCTTAGCAAGAGTAATCTTGCTAACCTAAAAGTAGGGCTGGGCGAATAGTGAAATTCGATCTCGAATCGAATTTGAATCAAATAGCGCCGAATAGTGGCCAGAAATACCGAATTCGAGTCAAATTCGAAGAGTATTTTTACACGAAACATGCACCGCCAGTTATAGCTAGACAAAGGAAAGGCAGAGACGGTACGGCGCGCTGACAACTTTACTACGCCCGTGTTCGTTTTTAACGAACACGGGCGTAGTAAGTGACTTAGAAAATCTATCTATCTAGCCGCCTACAACTTTGTGCTCACCTGGCCGTATTGTTAATGGCATTTTTACCAAAAATGGTATGGCGTAACATGACTGTATAACGAACGTGAATGACTGGTCATGTCATCAAAATCATGAATAACTTGTCATGAAAAGTGTGATTTACACGCCATGACCGTCGTGCTACTGAAGCCGTTTTCTTAATCTGATATATTCAAAAATTCGTGCAATGAGACATTTCTGCATGACCAACATAAATGACAGGTGGTAATATGAAAACCATGATATGCATGTCATGTACAACGTGATTTACATGCCACGCTCATGGTAAAATGACGGCCGTTTCGCTAGCTTGAGATACAACAAATTTGGCATTCCGTGACGTGACTGTGTGACGAACATAAATTTCAAGTGGTAATATGGAAATCATGACATGTCATGTGCACCATGACTTGCATGCCACGCTCGTGGCACGTTCATGGGCGTTTCGCTAGCTTGATATACACGAAATTTGGTGTTGCGTGACGTGACTGTATGACGAACATAAATGTCAAGTGGCAATACGGAAATCATGACATGTCATGTGCAACATGACTTGCATGCCACGCTCATGGCACTTTCGCGGACGTTTCACCAGCTTGATATACATCAAAACTGGTATTGCGGGACGTGACCGTATAATGAACATAAGTGGCACGTGGTAACATGAAAATTTTGACATGCATGTCATCTAGAATGCCATTTACATGCGACGCTCATGGTGCGCTTGCGTCCAGTTCGATAGCTTGATATACACCAAAATAGGTATTGCGCGACGGGACTGTATGACGAACATAAATGACAGGTCCTAACATGTAAATCATGACATGCATATTAAGCTGAAAGCCTTTAATCTCTCATGCTCACGTCCGTCCCTCCTCCCGTCCGTCCGTCCGTCCGTGCCTGCGGCCCTGCCCTGGCACGGTGCCAGGTGGCCGCCGGGGCGCGCAAACGGACGCCGGTCGCGTCGGACTCTACAGCGCTCGCGCTTTGCTGTCATAGCATCGCTGTGCGCAGCGTGTCCACTCATGGAAGGAGGGAGACGCGCGCATCGCGTTCTATTCTGACAGGCGTTCGCGGAACACACTTTCGAATTCAGGAAGTTTCCATCAGTTTAAGCGCTGGGACGTGGATGGTGTCTGCACAATGCGCAAAGCGCGAGACAACGAATGCATGCTAAACGGAGGCAGGTTTGTCTCGCGTCTCGCTGCTATTCGCGGTAAAAAATTAAAAAAATGAAAACACGTACGCATTCTTTTGTGTGCAATGTCACTAAGAGTGTTAAAAAAAGACATGGCATAGTTAGTCGAATGGCCACAAGCTTTCGCCGAACACACTTTGGAATGCACAAAGTGTTCTTCAATTTTATGTACAGCATGATTTGCTCCTTGCTGGCTGCTTCGCATTACATCGATTCCCACAGTGCGTGGAATCTGGCAGTTTCTTTTTTAGGTTTTTGTGGGCGCACCATCATGTTTATAGAAGAGCCGCCATTAAGGGGCTTCATGCCAGTCCACTCAGCAGTGCCACATCAAACATATCCTAAATGCTAACAGAGGGGATACGGTTGGTAGCTTTTTTTTCCCCTACGGTCGTGCAATATGGCTCATCTGACAACTGTAATGTTCTGCTTCATCACCATTGGTGCTCGCGGCCCAAAAATCTTTGGACGCCCGTTCAAAGCAGCGTTTTAACTGCGCGGTGGAATGATAGGTGTTTGTGCGAACGTATGGGGCGGTGCGGCAGTGGCGACTGCACAGCATGAACAAATTTTCACATGTGAACCCATTCACTTAGGGTATCGCGGGCCATAGTCGGCATGTTTTACGGCGCTTGAGGGGTAAATAGTACATGCACTCTATTTTAAACAAGGACGTCATAGCAAGATTTAACGAAAAGCCTAGTGTAACGAAGTTTGCATTTCTTACCCACCCTAACCAAGTTGCACCATTCGCCTTTTTCGCGTTTCAGATATTCGCCCTGTGTAATTATTCGAAATTGTTCGAAATTTCGACCGCCGCTAGCTATTCGAAAGTCTAATCGAATTATTTGATTAGATATTATTCGATTCGAATTGGAAACTCGAATATTAATTAGCACACCTCTACTTAAACTGTATAAGCTAACTATATGTAGCCTAGAACCTTCTTGTGAATAACATATCTTCTGACCCCGTGATCGTGTATATAAGAACGATGCGGGAAAATAGTGTGCATTGTGCTGTTCATCCTAAGCAGTGTATCTTGTAAAAGTTTTTATCATGAAATGTACCCATTGTAAAACCCAGTGTCACTGGGTACCAGAGTCCAGTGCCATGCCAGATTAGGGGCCCAATATCGCGCTGGATACTTGGACGCTAGAGCGGCATTTTACTGGGAGGCGCTGGGTACTACCACGCAAAGCGCTTCTACAGCGTTGAAACAGCGGCGCCTATCTGCTATAGATGGAGATATTAGTAATATAAGTGATATTGAACGCATTAACGCAACAAAAAAAAATTAAAAAAACATGACAAAAAGATGTTCGTCGGGAGAATTCGACCTTTCTACCTCCCGATTTCTAACCCAGTACACTACCCAACTTTTTTTTCCTTATCCAGGGCTTCAGTTTTCTACAGTGACATGGAAGTGCATTCTGTCTCTAGTTATTTCATATACAACAGTGTTTCCATGCGATGTACCCACTCGGGTACCTCCTTTTGCATTTTTTGCAGTTCAAGAAACGAAGTCAGTGACTCGCGAAAGTACTCTATGGCTCGTCGAGTATCAACATCAGCATGACGTACAGCCATTCGGGGCTTCCGTATACTGTGCAGAGATAATACTATTGTAATATCATAGGGAAAACCATCATCATTTTCAATCATCAAATACCTTATTCCCTATACATCCAACGGGAAGTCTTTCTTTAATGTCCTTTGCAGGACGTCCCTGAAGAACACCCCATCCCAGCATTCCAGAAAGACATGCTCAATGGTTTCTGGTTTACGACATAAAAAGCAATGGTCACCACACGGAACTAACATCTCCTTTTCAGACAACCACGTCTTAACTGGCAAGACACCAGCTAGAAGCTTACACAAGAAAGTTTTAACCCCCGAGCGCACAGTACTCTACCCAATACGCCACGCCGGAACATGCGAAGGCGTTCCTAAAAACAACTGTTGAACCGATCAACACAGCGTTCGGCTTCATGTTTACATGTCACACATTCAAGATAGACGCGATCTTCATTTGCAACTACCAATTGCGTCTTTATTAGACAGAGACGAAAAGCTGCCGGCACCGAACGACATGCCGATAATGGCAAGAGCGCTAAGTTTCTTTAAGAATACACATCTTAACTCCAAAAAATATGAAAGATACGAGCAGGCACAGTTTGCCGACTCTCACTGCCGATTTTTTTTAGATGTGAAGCATCTTATGGCGGAGCTTAATCCGGTGTGCGGCGTGACATCCCTTGCTGCGCATGCGCAAACTCTTTAAAAAATAAATAAAAAACCTCCTTTCCCCTTCTCTCTCCTCTAGGCATCTCTCCCCGCGGCAACCACACCCTCACTGCGCATGCGCCTCCTCTCCTCTCTCCCCTCCTACGCTCTCCCCCTCTCTCCTCTAGGCATCCCTGCCCGCGGCGTCCACACTCCCACTGCGCATGTGCGTCCCCCCCCCTCTCTCATCTAGGCATCCCTGCCCGCGGCGTCCACACTCCCACTGCGCATGCGCGTCCCCTCCTCTCTCTCCGCTCCTACGCTCCCCCCTCTCTCGCCTCGCGACGTCGACGCAGGCAGCGTCTGCTAGCGAGTTTCTTGGTTGAAAAAACCGACTGCTCGCGCTGCACAACCGTTCACTGGCCACTCCGTATATATGGCAATGGATTTCGACCTGCAAGGTGGTGCCGGTGGGAGATTTCTCCTGTGCGTTGTTGAACAATAAAAAATTCGCAGCGTGCGCGTTAACTAAAAGCGGACTGCGGGTCTCTGTGTCCAGTCGGAGTCTTCTGTCTCTCATTGCCCATTAGCAGCGATTGACATGTTCCAGTAGGAAACACCGCTCCATCACTGCGTGCTTTGCGCCTCCCCAGTTTTCTCTCCTGCGCAACGCTGCGATGAGCGCCAGCGTCAACGCCGCCGCCAGTGTAATCGTTAGCGCCCGCTGCTTCACATCTACACATGGTTCCCTTTAGCGGGAGATGGTGTAATTTTTTTTAATAGCTGTTACTCGCTTTTGCTACTGGTAAGTATGTACAGAGGTTTTATGTTGACTAGTTCGATAAATACCTGCGTACATGATTGAATACTGAGTAGTGTTTTCGCGCAAGCGACGATATATCAGTACAGCGGGCGTGCCAGTGTACAGATTTGCGGTTCTATCGATACCTACAACTAAAAAACCGCTCAGCTAAATACTGATATAATGGGCTGAAAGAAATATTCCAGTGTGTTAGTTCACTGAGACGTACTTACGTATGAGTCAGAAAAGTACCAGCTAGTGCGGCCGGCAGCATTCGGTGACAGTTTGTGCGCGTTACTGAAAGCGCGTCGCATCGATCGTCATCGCCCTGTGCGGACATCGTACACAAGAGAAAATGGTGCATTTGGGTTAACGAATGTCCAAAGTGTACTTTACAGTCATTCTTACACTTTAGAGTTGCGTGCACTTAAAGCAAGAAGCACCGGTAACATGTAAACGGACAGGGCCGGAACACTAGGCCTAACGCTCGCTGGGAGTCTCACTGGGTAGGACCAATCTCGGCGCATCTGAGTTGCGATGGTTGAAGTTTCTGCATTTGAGCTTCGGGACCTTTGTAAGTGTTAACTAGAGAGAGAGAGAGAGAAAAGTTTGGTGACAGTGCTAACTAAAATGCAGCTGAAGTAAGTGAAAGGGCAAAGATTGCCAGAGATGCGTTTCCGGTGTGGCTATATCGAATGACGGCTGTTTTTCCGGCCTCGGTTCCAGAGTTCTTTTGCTTCTCGCCAACTGTGCGGCGATGTAACGATTGGCCGTTTCTGGTAGGGCCGACGCCTTCAGACTTATAAACACTGCAAAATAGAATCATTACAACACATCTCTGATGCGAGGCTGGTATATGCGCGAGGCATGCGTATAACGTGCATTTATCGCTGCTACATGCTCCACAAGAATTAACGTTGTTATTGACTCTGCGTGAAAAAAAAGCATGCCATAAAGCAAAATAATCAGCGTTGGGTGCTTTGTGTTATTAACCCAACTTTCTCTGCATTCCAAAGGGAAAAATAAAAATGACAGTAATTTCGCATATATCACATAATGCCTTGCGCTTATCATTTTCTTTCTATTCCAACCTAGAAGCTGTGCAAATGTTTGGGACCTGTTAGGATACCATCCATTGGTACCATCGAATCAAACATTCTATATTCAACGTTACCGAAACACTTCACCGCACACACTACAGAAACCTGCATGCCGCACTGAAGAAACAGTGCAGGCTAAAGTATGCCCGAGTGCACTGCAAAGAAAATTTCAGCGTTTTCAGCGCTTCCGAGTACGTGCCAGCTTCACAGCGGCCAAGCCAGCGCCCGTATCACTGCAACCCAGCTCTCTCCCTGTGCGCTCACCGAAGTACCAGTGAATCCCAGCGTGTACCAGTGAATCCCAGTGTTCCCAGTGTGATCCAGTGCCAAGAAACTCTCGCATTTCCACGAAGTGAATCATAGCCAGTGGGCGGAGAACTGGGATCGTTCTTACCGTAAAGCACCCGTCACATTGTCCACTCGCGCATGTAAATGAGTGACAACGCGTGTGTACAGTATACACAATGTTTTTTTTGCCGTTGAGCCGATGCTTCCCGCGTCCTTAACTCAGGGGTAGCACTCCGAAGTTGCCTTTCGGGGGGCTGAGAGCACAATCACGATCGTTTTCATCCATGACAGAAAGAGGATGTGTGGTCTCGAACGCGCTTATTCTTCATCGTCATCAGCATGATCGTCATTGTCATGGCGTATAATGGTTACCTTGCATGTGCTGTGCCGTGATGGCAGCGTCATCATCATCGTCATCTGCGAGTACTAGCGTGGCTACACCGTGGGAGTGATGTACAAGCCTCGACCTTAAGGAGCTTCGCCCCTAAAACGTACTCGTATCAAGCTGGGGTTGCTGGAACGACGCTGGTTTTTGCAGTAGGGTAATTAATAAAGTAAAATTACATATTCAAATGATGTTTAAACGAGGTCTAGTTAACCATATCTAATGCTGGGATATTGTGAATAATGTCTAATGTGTTTTGTTGTCAGTGTAAGCATGATACTTAGAAATATGGACATCTTCAGCTGCTATTCCTAACTGGTGTATCGCAAAAGTTTTTACTACGAAATGTGGTTGGAAACTCAACCTATTTTAGTTGTTATCTATAACTTTTTACTTTTCATAAGATTTATTTTATCTTTGTGTAGATTCTATATAGTATTGGTACTCTGAAGGTAATACAATTAAGTAAATAAAAAGTCACAGTTTCACCGCAAGGGTGAAGCAATCAATGCGATAGCAACAAATTCTAATGTTATTCGAAGTAAGGCTGGCCGCTAACTTTTGGATCCGATCTCACGCAACTCTACAAAATGCTGGTTTAAGAGCATACGGCCGCTCCAGGGACACTGTTCGTACAATCTCCTCGCGTTGAGAATGAATGAAAAACTTTATTTTACAAAGAAATCCTTCCGTCGAAGGAGGAGCCCTTGGTCCAGGGCTCCTGTGGCCTTTGCCATCTTGCGAGCTCTGTCGATCAGCTTGAGCTGTTCTTCAGGCTTCGAGCAGGACAGAGCAGCTTCCCACTGCTCCGGTGTTGGTGTGTTGTTTCTTGGCACTACCTTTACGTGATAAAGTGTTGGGTGTTCCCCGCATAGCGGGCATTTCTTTTCATATATTGCCGGATAGATTTTGCTAAGAAGACTGAGATTGGGGTACGTATTTGTCTGTAGCTGTCTCCAGGCAACCGACTGCTCTCTGCTGAGGTCTTTGTGGGGAGGGGGGGGTAAATCTTCCTGAGGGCTCTTTGGTGTTCTAAAATTGCTCCATAGCGTCTAGAAACTGTGGCTGGTTCCTCGTCGTTGTGCGCCCCCCGGTTGGCGTATGCTCGGGCATTGGCGTCGGCACGCTGGTTCCCTGTCACAGTTTCATGGCCTGTTGTCCACGTAATGGAGCAGTTCGAGAAGGTGATCTTTCTTGCTTTGAGTGTGTGGATGGCCGCAGTGGATATGCGGCCACTGCTGTACCGTCTACACGCTTCTTGGGAGTCAGTAACTATTTCTGCAGTAGACTGATTGCTCTGGTGTGTGATGGCGAGTGCGACCGCTCCTTCCTCAGCCACGAGGATGTTGTTGCTTTTCATAGAAGCGCTGTTGACTTCCCTATGCTGGTGATCGCGTTGAGAGCGGCTGTTGAGAGCGGCTGTCGGCTGCTGAGATTGCGAGATAACGCGTGCACCAGCGACGACCACGCTCGTAAAACCAAAGGACGCAGTGGCTGCTTGAGGGACCCCTCCCCCCCCCCTCGCTTCTTTCCGAGCTTGTTAAAGACGCGCGGGGCGTTTCCTCTGGTCTTGAGCATTCTCCGGCTGGTCGAACAGGCGGGAGGATCTTATCGCATACGCCTCGGAGTGACGGAGATGGGCCGGCTCGTTTGATGTCGGCTTCAGCCGCGTTTGTCGCCCCCGCTCCCGCACTGTTGCCCGCGGGTAGAACGTACGATGCGCTGGGAGATCTATCGATTTGGACTTTATATGCGAAATGACGGCGATGGCGACGGCAACGGCGACGGCAAAAACCCGTCGAGACTGTCCATATAATTGCTATCGCAATAATAGTAGTGCAGAACGTTCCAGTTAAACTTACAGCCACCACGTCCACTGCGGCCGGTCATTGTAGTGCAGAGTGTTTACATATTTGATAGAGTCCACATGGTGATCAATGAGTTTCATAAGTTTATTTGTTCATTTCTTCCTGAGGCCTATATACGTGCTTCCGCCACAATCGTAATGGGCTATTTGCGGAGCAACGATATCTACATTTCACACCTCAAAATACAAATATAATGATTCATTGATCACTGCAAAATTACAATATTATTCTATAACTAAAGTTGTACAACGGATTCTCTATAAATAATAAGGCATAATAAGGTTCAAGCTTCCATATTTACCATACAATCTTCTTGAGGCTGAGCGGGTTCAGTAACCAAAAACTTTATTTGTGAATGGATAAACAAATACACGGCAGTTCATTTATTCCCATCAAAATTTTCGATACAAAGTAGACGTCGTGGTATCTTTAGCAGATTAGGGAAGCCTTTTCGGGTTTCTTAAGACATTTGTTGTCAAAAACTTCAACGATTTCATCCTTGTATCCGCACAAAAGTTGGAAAATGAACTGGCAACATCTTGGTGGCTTTTGTATGCGATGCTGTGGAAGCCACATGGAACATTTAAGCCAGCGGCGTTGAACAGTTGCTACAAAGAAAGCAAGCAAACAAATGTATTTATTGTAGAGACTGTCAAAAAGTGCTAGCTGACAATTTTCTACCCTTGAAGACTCGCAGGCCTGCAGTCCAGATAGCCAGCTGTCATACCTGAATATGCATTCTGAAACTAAGCGGAAACTTAAGCAACCATGTCTACTTCATTATCAAGCACACAAACGACCAGGCGCTTCCATTCCGTCTTGAACGCTTTATGGAGGCTAACACGCATGCTGAATGAACTTGCGAGGCCTAACGAGGCTGAAGTATTAATATGACCGTCAGGAACTGCTTTGCGGGAGTCTGCGGAATTACAATTATATGGCTAGCAGCCATAGTTTCACCTCCTAAATAACTCGTAGATAACTTTTATTCTTGGCCTTCTATTCAATGGTATATTTACGGAACCTGTGCCTTTTCTTTGTTATTATTTTAGCGTTTCTTACTTCCGCTGCACTGTTTGTTCATTCTTTAATTATTAGGAATAGTGATGATTCTTTTTTTTGTTATTGTTATGGTCTACTATTGTACACCTTATCTGTGCCAGCGCTTTCGCCCGCAAAGTGCTGCCCGCGTACAGAGGCACGTTTGCTGAATTGCTCTGCCATCTTCCCAGTAAGCCTAATAGCTAACTTTTAGCATGTGATCTGGCGTAACACAACAGAACCTTAGGTAATGCAACGCGGCCGTTGCAGCGAACAAAGCGACTTCTCCGCTATTGCAACAACACAAAATGAGTGATGAGAACACGGAAAGTACATATATATTATTCGTATGCTAATTCCTTTCGCCATGGCGAAAGGAATTAGCATACGAATAATATATATGTACCACGAATAGCCGCTCAAGGTACTCAGTTCTTGCTGGATCCACGCAGACCCCCCCTCCCCACTCTCGGGAACCTCATTGGCCTTTTGCACATCAGCAGACGGCCGGCGCGTTTTCCCACTGCTTGAGCCACGATCGTCAGCTGCCCTCGCGAGGTTTCACTAAGACATACAGTATACAACGTGTGGGAAATTATTTCATCTGAGAGCAACAACCTCCAGCACAACCGTGTCAGCCGATGTGCCATCTTCTGCCTTTATTACTTGGGCCTCCACATCACGGCAACAGTTACACCAAAATGTGCTGCTGTACGTCCCGGCAACAGTTACTCTCCAAACCCTTCTTTTTCCGATACAAAATTTTGTTTCTGCAACTGAAAGCATAATTTAATAGAAGAATGCTGTGATAGATCACATTGCTGTGCGTCCTATTTTATTTTCGACATTCCTTTCACGAAGTATGCCGCATTTTTCGCCGCGGTTTTGATTTAGTTTATCTTAAGCATCGTTGACTCCTTAAAGTGTCAAATTGTTTGTTAAATTGTTAGCGAATTGCAGGCGCTTTGAGCATATCTATCTATCTATCTATCTATCTATCTATCTATCTATCTATCTATCTATCTATCTATCTATCTATCTATCTATCTATCTATCTATCTATCTATATATCTATATATCTATCTATCTATCTATCTATCTATCTATCTATCTATCTATCTATCTATCTATCTATCTATCAGCCTACGTCTGTGTGCTCACGTGATCGACTCCTTTACTTGGGGTAGACCAAAATCATTATGGCAGGGTAAGAGGGTTTGACGAATATGTGTCGCTCGTCCTGGCAAATAACGTGGAAATTCCTGTTTCGTACGTCGTCAAACCCTTACCCCCCAAAAACGTGTGGCACGTACCCGTATACCACGGGCCGTGGCATGCGGGTATGCGCCACAAAAGATTGACAAATTAGATCTACTTAGGAGAGAGAGGGAGAAAAAGGAAAGGCACGGAAGTTAACCAGGTTCTACCCGGTTTGCTACCCTATGCTGGGGGAGGGGAGACCTACCCAGGAACGGCGGTAACAGATAATGGTAATTTGAATGCGAGAGGGTTAGGAAAAACTAACATAGGCAGTATTGACCCGACGAGTGCCAAGAATAAATGTCAGGGTCCCAGCAGAAATCGAACCAAAGAATTCAGCGTGGCAATCAAGTATTCTACCACAGAGCCACGCCTGGTGTCTAAACTGCATTGGAAAAAAGACGCTACGCAGACGTAATGTTGATCAAACGCCAAGTTTGGTTGCTGTGATGGCTATCTAATTTTATAACATTACATATGTACTCTCATGATGCAGGTATCACTTCTGGTTTACGTCAGTTGTATACTTGAACGCCATCCACTGAAGTTGGTCTACGTAACCCTAGCCACGGCTGTCATCTTCGCAAGCACAAGGGATACGTATCGGCTTACCGCTTGCAGTTTTAGTAATACCTACGTTACCGTTGGCATCATTACGTAACTGTAAGCATCTAGTTATCTAAAACATATGCGACAGTTCAACATATGTCTGTGCGCACATTTGTACATACATTTAGCCAGTGGCGTAGCCAGGGGGTGGCACACCGGGCACGTGCCCCCCCCCGAAATTTTTTTTCGCCATGGCATAAATAGCGAAAAATGGCCACTTCAAGGAGGTGCCCCCTCTGAAATCAAGGAGGTGCCCCCCCCCCCCCCGAAAAAAATTTCTGGCTACGCCCCTGCATTTAGCGTCACTTCGTAACGTTTCGCTCAATAAAAAAAATTACACCATCTCCCGCTAAAGGGAACCATGTGTAGATGTGAAGCAGCGGGCGCTAACGCTTACACTGGCGGTGGCGTTGACGCTGGCCCTATCGCAGCGTTGCGCAGGAGAGAAAACTGAGGAGGCGCAAAGCACGCAGTGATGGAGCGGTGTTTTCTACTGGAACATGCCAATCGCTGCTAATGGGCAATGAGAGACAGAAGACTCCGACTGGACACAGAGACCCGCACTCCGCTTTTAGTTAACGCGCACGCTGCGAATTTTTATTGTTCAACAACGCACAGGAGAAATCTTCCACCGGCACCACCTTGGAGGTCAAGATCCATTGCCATATATACGGGATGGCCAGTGAACGGTTGTGCAGCGCGAGCAGTCGGTTTTTTCAACCAAGAAACTCGCTAGCAGACGCTGCCTGCGTCGGCGTCGCGAGGCGAGAGAAGGGGGAAGCGGAGGAGAGGAGAGAGAGGGGGGTGACACGCATGCGCAGTGGGAGTGTGAACGCCGTGGGCAGGGATGCGTAGAGGAGAGAGGGGGGAGCGTAGGAGAGGAGAGAGAGGGGGGGGACGCGCATGCGCAGGGGGAGTTAGACGCCGCGGGCAGGGATGGAGAGAGGGGGGGAGTGTAAGAGGGGAGAGAGGAAGGGAGGCGCATGCGCAGTGAGGGTGTGGTTGCCGTGGGGAGGGATGCCTAGAGGAGAGAGAGGGGGAGAGGAGGTTTTTTTATTTTTTATTTTTTCTTTAACTGTTTGCGCATGCGCAATAAGGGTGGGCACGCGGCACACCACCACCACCACCACCACCACCACCGGATTAAGCTTCGCCATAAGATGCTTCACATCTAAAAGAATTCCACCACAGTCACCATCCCTCCGCATGCTTCGCATAACATTGATTCCCATGGTACGTGGGGTGTGCCGATTTAAGGGCGAAGCTTCTTAAGGTCTCATGAAAACCGTTGTCGTCGAGGCTCGCCGTAGTCCCTAGTCGAAGCTCAGGTGCGAAACATCTGTGGGAAATACCGTCTATAGAGTGTAAATAGCGCGCATACAGATTTCAAAAACACAAACAAAATAAAAGGCCACAACACCACACTAACGCCGACATTTCACCACCCATCAATCAAAAATTTAACGAGAACAAAATTAAAGGCTGTTAACCACATCGAAACAAAAGGCCACGATTCACGATCTGAAGCACACTGCTTCGCCCATTCATCAGCATTCATTTCGTGGATCTGCAGTCATTTTTGATGCATGCAATTATGTGTTTCTGATTATCCAACTTTCTCTGACAGATACCGAATAATTAAATGAAAATATGTAGTGAATTCTGCTCCTCCCTGTAACATATTTGGGGATGAATATATAGAAAATCATTGGGTGCTCATATTTACCCTTTTAGAGATAAAACTATTTTGCAGAAGAGGATACAGGGCACAATATCAATAAAAAAATTCAGAATCTGCACATCTTTATTGCAGCAGAAAAAAAAAATCGGCAGGTCCCACGTACCCTGGGAATCGATGATATGCGAAGCATGCGTGAAGAAGTTTGCTATGTGACACTTTTGAAAGGGGCATAACGTTAAAAGGCGGATGAATGTAGTAGTCAGTAAACATAAAAAGAAATTTCATGCGCATTCACTTATTTAGAAGACATGCAAATGTGAGAAATGGTTGTTCATAGTTGCGTAATGACGCGACCACTAACGTATGCACTACCAGCACCAGCCGTGGTAGGCTGAAATGTCTAGTCCGTGATGTTGATTACGTGAAGCGTAATTCTGAAGCGTATGCTGATTTTTTAAAAATGCGAATGCATTTCTTAGTCGGGCTATGTCAGGCGCATCCGGCGGCGTCCGCGGAGGAGGAGGAGGAGAATAGGTTGAGGAGGTGACCGCGCGCCGGCAGGTGTTATCTCTCCGCTGTCACTCCCTCTCCCATAGCAACAGCTGCGGGCGCGCGCGCTTATCCTCGCCCCTAGCAACCGGCGCATGTGGTGCGAGAGAGTGTAGGAGAGGGTAGGTGTGGTGCTTCGCCGCTCCTTCTCTCGCCGTTCGCTCTCTCTCCTCCCAGCGCCCCACTCTCCCGTCCGCTCGCGCCTCACTCTCGACCGTTCGCTGGCTGGGCGCCTCTCAAGGCGATGGCAGAAGTCGGTGTCGGCGCAAGAAATGCATTCGCATTTCCTCATGATTCTCTTCGGGGAGGTGGGGGCATTTTTTTAGCTTTGAGGCAAGTGTTACAAGGTGAATCGACCCTAAGTGCAGTAGTTGTTTGCATATGGTGGGCTTACCAGGAACGTCCACTACACTGGCGTCTACTGGTCACGATACTGGGTAACTTATAGTCTGGCATAACGTCAGAACTCACGTAGACCACAGACGTCAGTATTACCGAAACGAAGTACGCTTTACGGCGTGACGATGTGAATATCACGTAACTGCTATGTTGAAGGGTTGTCTGGGTTCGGACATATAGCCTGCTCAATCATAGGAATAGAAATGTAATGTTTATTAGACTACTATAAAAGTGGAGTCAACCTTGGAAGCACAATTGAAGTTAACCAGGAATGGCGTACTTCTCATAGCTTTACATATCTAATGTTTATTGCTTCGTTATAAAATTAGATAATCAGCACTGCAACCACTATTGAAGTCGAACCGACCTTACACTTGCATAGTAGATTTTTCCAAAGCAGTTTAAAGGCCTCGCATGGCTCTGTTGTAGAATGCATGATTGCCAGGCAGAACGCTGGGGTTCCACACCTGCTGAGACAGACAGCCAGACAGACAGACAGACAGACAGACAGACAGACAGACAGACAGACAGACAGACAGACAGACAGACAGACAGACAGAGAACTTTAATGATGTCCTGAGGGACTAGCCGGGAAGGACCCGCTGGGGCCCTCGGCTCGCCACTGGCACGTAACTCTCATTGGACTCGCCGATGTAGTACCAGAGACCGCCAAGATGAGCCTGTATGCGGATGATATCTGCATATGGGCTTCTGGTGTTTCACGGCCACAGCTTTGTGCAAGACTACAACGTGCAGCATCGGTCACCTCTAAATATTTGCGTTCGCGAGGTCTACAATTGGCGACTGCGAAGTGTGCGGCCCTTGCATTTACGCGCAAAGCCATGCACCGTTACCAGGTTACGATTGATGGCGCTTTCGTACCATATGTAACGCATCACCGATTCCTAGGAGTGATGATTGACCGTAACTTGTCCTGGTCAAAGCATGTGTCGATGCTTAGGTCCAAACTAACCAGCTTTATACACATGCTTAAATATATAGCAGGCACGAAATGGGGCCCATCAGAAAGGTCATTGCTCCAACTGTATGAGGCAGTTTTCGTAGGCTACCTGCGATACAGCTTACCGATTATTACCAGTATTCGCCCATCCTGCCTGTGTACATTTATTTATTTATTTATTTCATACTGCCAGCTTGCTTTACAAGCCATAGGCAGGAGTGGATTGCATAAAAGAAAACGTTGAAGAAACTGTGAAAACAATTGGAAACAAGTCTGGGAAACAAATACCAAATATGTGCTGAACAGTATTTAAAGCATGTGAAACACAAGAAACAATAAAATATAGTAAACACACAAGATACTACAGTTGAAAATAGTGGCAAGAAAATACATACTAGATCACAAAGAGAAATAACGACACTTTAGGACAAGTAATAATAACGACAAAAAAATGACAAAAATGTGCAGTAGAGCGCATCCTCACACGGCGGTCTTTTCAGCAACGAAAAAGGAGGGTATATTTATTATCACTTGTCTTTTAATATGGTACGCTATCTGGAAAACGACAAATGGAATGGGGAACACCTTGGTTCATAGATTAGCGAGAGCGTGCACAAACGATGATAAGGTTGGGCTCTGCAGTACATATTCAGGCAATGCGTTCCATTCATGGATGGCACGAGGAAAAAACGACTGTTTGAAGAAGTTCGTTCGGCAAGAATATTCGATTAGCTTGAAAGAATGAGATGAACGCGTAGGGCGCCTGCTGCACGGTTTAATGTACAAATCCCTGTCTACTTTGACATGTTCGCGGTGAATTAAGTACAGCATTTTAAGTCTCTCTCGATAACGTCGTACTTCTAGAGTTTCAAGGTTCGCGTCCTGTAGTAGAGCACTAACAGATGTGACGGCGGCAAGAATTAAAAATGAATCTGACTGATTTTCGCTGTATGTTTTCGATTTCACTTATGTTCGATTGGGTGTAAGGACCCCAGACAGGCGTAGCATATTCTAACAATGGTCTTATGAATGTCTTGTACGCCAACAATTTTATGTTACTCGTAGATTTAGCCAAGGTTCTCCTCAGGTATCCAAGCTTCTTCATGGCTTTTTTTTTTAATGTGAGCTACATGGCTACTCCACCTGAGGTCCGACGTGATCACTAAACCAAGGTATTTATATTCAGTAACAAACGATAAATTAAGACCATTAATTTGTATACAAAAGGTAAAGACTTCTTTTTGCGTGTTACTACCATCGATACTGGTTTTTGAGGTTAAGGTTCATTTGCCATTCTAAGCACCATTTAGCTATAACGGATAAAGATGAATTCAGGAGAGTCTGATCTTCCTCGCTGCGAATTTCTTGGTAGAGTATGCAGTCGTCTGCAAACAGCCGAATTTTAACTTGTATGTTTTTCACTATATCATTAATAAACAGTAGAAAAAACAGGGGACCCAAGACTGATCCTTGTGGTATTCCAGACTGCACATCCGATGAGACCGACTTAGCGTCGTCTACAACGACTGTCTGCCGCCTACCTGTCAGATAAGCCTCTATCCATCGAAGAAGCTGGTCGTTTTTTAGAATAGGTTTTAGTTTTAATAACAATTGTTGGTGGGATACACGGTCGAATGCCTTTTCAAAATCTAAAAAGATTATGTCAATCTGACCTTGGTTGTCCAGTGTTGCCGCAATTTCATGTACAGTTTCCAGTAGCTGCGTTACGGTCGATTTTCCGCGGCGGAAGCCATGTTGTCGTGAATCAGAGAGACCATTATCTTCAATAAAGACTGAAATGTGCTTAAATATAATGTGTTCAATTAGTTTTGATGAGGTACAAAGTAGGGAAATAGGACGGTAAGAGGCGAGCAGTGAGCGGTCTTCTGATTTAGGGACAGGAATAATTTTTGCATGCTTCCAGTCATGTGGTATTTGTGCGCGTGAAAGTGATTTATTAAAGATAATGCACAGATATTTGGCGCACCATTCGGCGTATCTCCGGAGGAAGGCATTCGCTATATCGTCGACGCCCTGAGATTTCTTTACGTCAATGTCAAGAAGCAAGGACAGTACTCCCGCTTCATTCACGTCGAGAGGACTTATGGACGCAGTTTCAGCTAGAGTAGCTGTGGGTGGTGTCTTGCCATCATCGTTCGTGAATACGGAGCAGAAGTACTCGTTCATAGCATTTGCAATTAGAAGTTTTTCAGTTAGTATAGTACCATCAACACAAATATCAGACAAGTGGGTCTTTTTTGGCGATAGATATCGCCAGAACTTGTTCGGGGATGACAAAAGAAAGTTTTGGAGTGAAACATTTTGATAGGGGTCTTTAGCTTTAGATATGCCATTTTTAAACTGTCGGCGCAGGTTGCTTAGCTTATCGGAGTTAGCCTTTGATGGCCGTGCTTTATATTGTTTTCTTACTTTTTTTAATTTTCGCCCAAGACGCAATAGCTCTCTTGTCATCCACGGATTCGTTTCACATACAACTTTTCGCTTATTGGGCACAAAATTGTCAATGCAGTAGAGAACAAGTTTTTTGAAGGAGGACCATAAGCTATCAATGGACACATCGTGAGATTCTGAAATACTTACAAACTTTGAGAACTCTTTATCTAAAGCATCAAGTATGTCGACATCACTAGCACGTGAGAACACAGGAATTAAGTACTGGCTTTTTGAGGGTTTTAATCGGAAGTTTTACTCTAACGTGAGACATACCATTTTGTCATCGATAATTCCCTCAAATATGTCGACTCTCAGAGCTCATTTACTAAGAAAAGGCCTAATATGTTTCGCGCTCGAGTCGGTTGTCTTACTAGTTGTGTCAGTCCATGAAAAAAGACGATATCAGTTAAAGGTTCTGCTGCCGCGGATAGAGCACTAGGGAAGTCACTTGACCAGTCCACTAACGGGACGTTGAAATCACCAGCCAGCAAAATGTTTTTGCAATGCGTGCCAGCTGTACACAAAAATTCATTCAAATTGTCAAAGAATATGTCACAGTTCGGTGGGCGGTAAAAACCGGCGATTACAAGATGGAAGTCGTCCAAAAATACTTTCGCAATGACCCATTCAGTGTCTGCTATATCAGGTAATCTTTGAATATGCAATGATTCCCGAAACAACAAAGCGACTCCGCCTCCTCGGGAATCTCAGTCTTTCCTATATATATTGTACCCTGGCGGTGTTATCTCGAAGTCTACGATACCGGAGTGCAGCCAAGTTTCAGATATTACTATGACATGTGGCTCATGCGCCACTACAATGCTTTGCAAGTCGCTAAGCTTGTTTACGATGCTGCGAGCATTTAGATTAATGCTACGGAAATATTTCTGAGTGACTGAAGTAGTTCATTGCTTCTTCCTAGGTTTTTTGTTCGGTGCTAAAACAGGAATTCTTTTCATTTCAGCAGCATCCCATGCATATACGTCTCCATTTATGATGATTTTGTCGTGCACAAGCTTCACTTTCTCGCCCTTTTTTCTGTTGTTTGCAGTGCTTTCCCATAAATTCTTCCTGATCTGCCTAGTCTCCGGTGAAAAGTCTTCTGCAATGGAGATATCTTTTCCTTTCAGTTTAGAGCAGTTTCTAAGCACGCTAATTTTTTCTCGGTGGTCAAATATGCGGAGTACTACCGGTCTGTTTTTGTTTCTCCTCTTTTGTCCTATTCGGTGAATTCTTTCGACTGTTGACACCTTTACACCAAGCATATCTTCAAATATTTCAGAAACTACCGTATTCGTTAGTGATTGGAATGTTTCATCAGGACATTCCGGTAAACCGAACACGAGAAGGTTATTGCGTCGGCTTCTGTCTTCGAGGTCAATCAATTTCCTTTGCGTGGTCTGGATGGTTGCCTCTAGGCTGGAAATTTTGCCTGTGAGTTCGGTTAAAAGCTTCTCATTGCAAAGCTTTGAAGCTCAGGCATTGAGAACATGTCTTGGGCTGCCGCGCTGTACATCAACGATGGGAGTTATTGCGGAAGCACGCGTAACTCCCATACATAGTTATCTTTCGTGCGAACCTTTAAGGGTATATCTCCGGCTGTTAACCCGTCATGATCGTCAGCCGTTATCGACGACCCACACCCACCGACCGGACAGCACTTTCGCAGAATCAATCTCACGCCATCAGAGCATCATTCCCGTAGGCTTTGCTCCAGCGAAAGTTGCAGAGGTACCAACATGGACTTTATCAAGACCTGAGGTGCACCTATCCATTCCCGGAGTGGGTAAAAAATCGCGTATACCCTCATGTGGGCTGAAACAATTAACGTTATCGTACATATCTACAGAATATGCCTCTTCTATACATGACTTTACTGACGGGTCTGTGTTACCCACTGCTTCAACAGCGGCATTCGTCATACCAAGTTTGAAGACCAGTGAACGCTTCCGTCTAGACCACCGAACAACATCGACGGCGGCAGAGATTGTGGCCATCCGCGAGGTAATTCGTTATATATCGACGCAGCCTCCTCGCAATTGGACTATATTTTGTGATTCTAAACCATCACTTCAGGTCATAGATTCGGCGCTTAAACGGGGGCCATATTTTCATCTTACTCAAGAAGTGGCCGAACTACACGATGCAGCCCTGAAAACTGGCCATCAAATAAAGTATCTGTGGGTTCCAGGGCACTGCGGCATACAGGGAAATGAGCAAGCCGATGCGGAGGCAAAGATGGCTCACGATAACGCCACATTCTTGTCCATACCTTTTTCACGGCCGGATACTAACACCGTTGTATATACACTCCTCCGAGAAACTACTGCAGCATATTGGTCATTGCCAAGTCACCGTCACCGCCGTCTTCATGATCTCGACCCAGATATGCATTGTAGAATACCGCCAACCATGAAAAAGTGGTGTACAAGCTTACTGCACCAATTACGAATAGGTGTGGCGTTCTCTCATCGTTACCTACACCTCATTGGCCGTGCAGACAGTCCGAATTGCGAGACCTGTGGCACTCCTGAGACTACGGAACATATCTTGTGCGTCTGCCCGCGATATATCGCGCAAAGAAATTCGATGGCCACCACCTTGTTGAAATCTACGGAGCAACAAGTTTCTGAAAAAAGTTCTGTTGGGACCACCACCTCGTCATCACAGCGATGTTCTGAAAGCGCTAATCAAGTTTTTGCGAGAGACCGAGCCTGACAAGAGACTGTAAATTGTTTGTGAACGTTTTGCTTCATCACCCCTCCTTTTCATCATCATCACCTTCTCTCTCCTTTTTTTTCCGCCCCTTCCCCTTTCCTAACGCTGAGTAGCAGGCCAGAAAATGGATTCAGGCCGACCTCTCAGCTTTTCTGCCACAATAAACATCTCTCTCTCACTAACCCGGTGATCTAGTGTGGCTGTGGATCCCCATTCGCCAAAGGGGTCGCTCGGAAAAGTTACTTCACCGCTACTTCGGTCCTTATAGAGTACTACGGCGCCTCAACGACGTCAACTATGAAGTCCTGCCTGAATACACAGCTCCGCGATCCCGTCGTTCACAGCAAGCGGACATCGTTCATGTGTCGAGAATGAAGCCGCACTACCCCCGTTCACAATTCGTCCAGTCTTCTTGGATGATCTTTCGAACAACTTGACACTGCCGCATCATGTGTGTTTGTGCGTGTGCGCGATTATTTTCCGTTCTAATAAGCATTGAGCATGAGACGCTGCTTTTTTTTTTTTTTTGGAAGGGGGGTAATGCCACGGGCATGGAATGAGATGGACCTATGCCAATGTGCGTATGTGCCATTGTGCAACCGAAGAGAGGACAAGGAAGTTGAGAAGACGATGAGGTCGTGTTTCTGGTGATCGGTTCGGCTCGACGTATAGTGCTCCTGTAGACAGAGGTTGTGTATTACTCATAATCACGTGACAATATCCTTGGTCCGGGCACCGAATGAGAGCAGACTTGTGGAGGAAGGAGAGGATGCCGCAATGAGAGTGCCGTCACGAGAACAAAGTGAGAAGTGCCCGCTGCGCGCATGGCGTAAGCGCAGCGCAGTGCTCGCGGGCACAGTGGGCGCACCAGTCATGTGCGTGATGAGAGCATCGTCACTAAAGGCGCATTCACACTTGAGAAGCGAAGCGAAAACGAAAACGCCAGAGCGGCCGGAAAACCACGTCCGCGTGCGTCGAAAACGTTCACATTCGTTCTGTCCCTCGTACATGCCACCACCGTCTTCACCACTTTGAGAATTCATTCAATTTTGCCCGTTTCATGAGCATTAAATTTCCTACCGAATTCTAGTTTACATGCAATAGCATTGATACGAAACAGTTTGCACCGTTTCAAACGTTCACGAAATAAATCAGCACGAAAGACGGGACGCAATACAACAGGACCAGTGCTGAAACCAGTGCTGACACCAGTCCTTCAGCACTGGTCCTGTTGTATTGTGTGTTTCATCCCGTTTTTCGTGGTGATTTATTTCCCAGATGTCGCCCCAGCTTGCCCAGACAAAAGCACTGATTTTAAACGTTCTCTCGGCAGATGCACCAGAAGAAACGACACGAGCGGACGCACCGGCAGCGGCAGCGGCGGATTTAATCGGCTGTGCAAAAGCGAGACACGCTCGGGCATGCCGACTCGCGTGCTGCTTCGCCGTCTTCTACTTCCAGAGTTCTCGGTGATCGTAATCGAAATCAGGCTCTCGATGAACGCGTCCTTGGGCGCGAGCTTTCTAGTTCTGCACAGGTAGTCTGCGATTTCGCCGATGCGAGCCACCACCGACGCGTTGGCCGCCATGTTGGATTTGCGGCCGGTTGTTTACATCACGTGGTTTCAGCTGGTGCAGCCAAAGCCTTGAAGCGGAAAGGTGATATCCGCTGTCGCGCGACAGAAAAATTGGTCTCGGACTTTCGCGTTGACCTCGCGGCATGGTTTTCCAACCGTTTAGGCGGCAAAGCGAGAAAATGTTTGGTGGGTTTTGCCACTTTCGCTTCCTTAGAGATGCAAGTGTATACGTGAACTGAGGCGGAGGAAGCGGAGCACGCTGCAAGCAGTCTGCGGGGAGTGGTGTTACTTTCAAGTGAGGCGAAGTGTGGAGTAGACTACCGTACTTTTGTGTTCTGCACGTACCTACACCCCCAACCCCGTCTTTGTAGCACAATTTGTTGTGAAGCAATAGTACACACATGCTTTAGCCTTATGAGAAGCTCCATTAACACGTTCGCTGCCGCACGCTTTCTTAAGGTTTCGTTTTAGGTGCGGAGTGAGAAAAAGAGAGGTGAAGAGAACAAGGAAATAAATAAATTAATATAATATTACTTATCGAGGTGGGATTTCAACCCGGCTACACATGGTCCGAAGGCGAGCGTCGTGACCACTCGGCATATCTTTCAGGTGTGCCGTGACCCACCAGGTGGGTCACGCGCTTGTGTCTGTCAGATTCGCTCCAAAGAGATGGCGCTGCTACCTTTTTGCAGCTGGCGTTTGGCGCGCTTCTTTGAAAGACACAGATCTATTATTTGCGTTTTTCGCGTAAGGCTATGCTGAAATTGAAAGTTCCTCGCACCAGAAAACACAAACACACGTTTGTTTTCTTTGTGTTGTGCTTCCTTTTGCGTCTGTAAAAGGTATGGTGTTAAATGAGTTGCGTAAAATGTTTGTTAGCAGCAGGAAGAACGCATCCATGCTTGTTCGACTGAAACGTATTTCAAAAGCCGCGGCAAAATGATGACGAGAAACACAATAGGGAAATAGGCCGCCACTCCGCTCCTTAAAAAGAACATCACCGTCCCACGTCGAATGCAATATAAACAGATGTATTGGTTAGGTTATGAAACCTTAGACCACAGCACATGACGTTGAGCACTTGAGCGTGACTCACCGGTGGGTCACACCACATGCAGCATGAAAACATTTTCATTCAGTGCGTCGTGGGTCACCGGTGGGTCATGGCATCTAACAGCAAAAAAAGTATTCTTCTGGTTATTTATAACCTTTTGCAACAAGAGTCGTACCTCTGCATTCAACTATGATGAAGTTATCACATTAGCAAGCAGATGCATCCTCGTAAAACCACGACCGCATAGGAGGAGCACGGGCCGTGACCCACCGGTGAGCCACGCCGCAGTGAACTTGTTAATCCTAATTAAGTATTAAAACTGGCAAGTCTACCCCCTTTTAGCCTGATACGTGGATACTACGTGCCTATGAAACTCCACAGTTTTATGCGCGCTTATGGCGAACCTTGATTCTTGATTCCACTTCATTGCAATGAGGTATATATTGTTTTGTTATTTTCGACCTTTGCTACCTTCCCCACAATAAGAGGGCTCTTACACTTGGAAACAACAGCGACCAGTGTTAACAATGTTTCAGTGGTCATGAAAACCAGAAACTAGACCCACATATGTGTTTCACGTTCACGGACACTGGTGCTGTTATTCCACCGACCATAGAACACCACGTATTAATGCAGTTTACCGCCTATTTCTTGTGAGCTGTCTGCCGCACCATTGCTGGAAAGGGCTTTAGTTTAATTGTCTATAGATTTTAGAAATTGCACATCGCTTGAGCGACGCAATTGTCGGCTGGAATTCTTCGCGCTACCGATGCGGGCTTCAGTTAATTGCTTACCCCGCCTAAGAGGGTCCAGGCTTATGGGCTCAAGGCACGGCTCAAGGTATACCTGCGGGGTGCTCTAGTTGACAACAATACGAACAACAATTACGTCTGAACCAAGCCAACCTGCACGCTTCACCTTTGACAATTGACAGTGAATGCAAGCAAATTTTAGTTTGTGAATACCCATCATTCTTACGTGTTTGAAGCGTTTGGGCCAGGATAAGGCAATTAGCGTCACTAAAAAGTACAAGGAATGTGTAATTGTATGAGCTGGAGGAGATATCAAAGCCGAGAACAGAGTTGTTCATGATAGAAAGATCTTGCCCTGAAAAAAAAAAAGTGATCCGTTAGGCTATCGTAAAAAATGTCATCGTATGCTCTTTTTACCCACACGCGGTAAAAGGGTACGATAAGTATTATTGATTAAAAATAGTAATATCAACTCAATATAACTAATAAAACAGAAATAAAAATAAAAAAAACAAGAAGACATTTATTGATATATAAACGCAATAATAGCAAGAGTGAGAAGTTAAAATTGAAAACCAAAACATTTAAGCCGCTTGAGCTTCGCCTTCAAGGGTGCAACGTGGCAGCATAGTCGACAACCATTCGCATCCCCCTTCTCATTCACTTGCCATACTTCGCTTCTTGGTGGACACCTCAACTGTGCCGCGAGGAAACGAACGATGGTGGGCCTAACATTGACCATTTTAAGCTGTCCCTAGAATGACTACTGGACGCGCAGTTACAAAGTGTCCAATACACCATGATTCATATTTTGGGTCCTGCGGCGTCCGAGGCGGTGGCGTCCAGGAAGCGGACGGGCCCTTACTGCGACAGCGAGGACACTGATGTCTACTCACTGACAGGCGAGGTGCCATCTGACGACGACTTCCAACTTGTGACGAGCCGAAAGACGAAGAGACGTAACACCAGGGCCTCTTCATCGCCGAACACACCGAATGAAGGAGCGCTGCGAAGGCCCAAGGCCAACACCATCATTTTCCTTCCTGCTGACCCCAACGGCAACATGAAGCGCCTCAACAGGCAATCTGTTTTGGCGCTGCTCGAGGGACTGGTGCCAGATGAAATCATCGACATCAGAGTGAACCCGCGTAAGAACGTCATGGCGATTGATGTTTCTCATGCTACCGCACTGAACACACTACGAAACGTCACAGCGCTGGATGGAATCAACGTCCGCTCCTACATCCCAGTGGGCTCCAACGTCGTCTGCGGCATCATCTACGACGTTGACACTGCCATTCCCAGCTCCGACTTGAGTGGCCTGTTCAAGCCAGCGTCATCACCAAGGTTGCTGGTTTGGGTACCTCACGCTGAGTGAAAATAGATTTTAGAGGCAACTCTCTACCTTCGTACGTAAAGGTGGGCCACTTCCGACACCCTGTAAGGCCTTTTGTGCCAAAGCCACTGCAATGTCACAACTGCATGAAGCTCGGTCACGTGAGAAGCGTATGCGAAGACAAGCGAGTATGTTCTCGCTGCGCTGAAACGCATTCCGCAGACAGTTGCAAAGCCAACGTTCTCAAGTGCTCCAATTGTATAGGACCACACGAGACTTCCTCAAGAGAATGCCCAAAAATGAAAAGAGAAATAGCTGTATTGAGGCGAATGGCGAGAGACTCTTAATCGCATCGCGAGGCCACCGCAACCGTCAGAAAGCGGCGCCGTCGGCGCCGAAGCACGTCAAAGAAATGCAGTCGCTCTACATCCGCAGCGCCCATTCGACGCCCTCATTCACCACCTACTTTGCCACCCGGACTCTACACGGCTGGCATGAAACAGAATGCAATGAAATGCATGATTGCTGTGGATACCACCTGACCTACATTGCCGAAGCCGCAGTCACACGGATCCGGGATGGCCGGTGCAAACCAGAACACCATGGAAGGCATGGACACAACTGACGCAGCTTGGACTCCGTTGCCGAGGTCGCAGCGACATGCGGATTCACAGTGCATCTCGGCAAGAGTGAACCCTGAATCTCCGACTGACAAGTTGCTAGAAGAAGACAGATCAATCATGATTGTTCTTCAGTCACTGTTAGACACACTTCGAGTGTTCGTCGGCAGGCTGAAGTCACCGCACGCTGAGTCCGTACAACAGCTACTGGATGTTCTATTTCCAGTGCTTGCCAGCCTTCAGTAGGCGCCAAGTCCCGACGATCTACAGTGAAACGTGATACGCCTGAAGTCCTGCGTTCACTACTATCGAACGCAGCAGTCTAGTTTAAGCTCACGTGTTTTTTTTTATGTTCTTTTCTTTCTGTCTCTCTATCTTTTCATCCCTTAATCCCCTTCTCCCAGTGAAGGATAGCAAACCGGACGCTCGTCTGGTTGACCTTCCTGCCTTTCCTTCCTCTTCCTCGTCCTCCTTGGCGAATTAGTGAAGTACCCTCTCCGCGTCCGAAAGGCAATACGCGCACTTCTGCAGCTGCGCACCTCTCTGATGCTATAGTTGATCATGATCATCAATTATGTCTGGGCGCTTTGTGATGCCTAGACCTGTAGACAACACGAACTCATTGCAAAATTTGTACGTTGTGACGCCTGTGCTACTCTATGTTTGTACTACTCAATATTGCATTTGTTAAAGGGACTTTTTCACCTCAGGCACTGTCTATTTCATACACGAAGGTTGTTTGGGGATACCCCACCGCGGCGACAACGTCCTATATGCGCTCTCTGTACATAATCTGAAAAAAGGTCGCCCTGTAAACATTTCTGGGTTGCTCGACTTTCGAAGATTATAACTGTGACCGGAAAAATTTCTTTGCTTTCGAAAGTATCAACACAAATGTCCAGCGGTGCTTCGGCTTGTTGTTTTCGTAAAGCGCCGACAGCCAAATATCCCAGGAGCGCACAAAACAAGCAGGTCCGATAGAGGGTGCCCCGTTACTCCTCGCTGAGGGGGTTCAAAGGATGACTTATAGCCTCGTACACGTTGTGCTTTCATCGCAAAGATTGCGATTAAGGAATAGACCACTTATAGGTCACCAATATCGCTTCAGCAGGTGTGCTAGCTAAAGTGAGCTGCTATCTTTTTTTCGTATGACACTCCCAGTTATTACTTTCGTATTCATTGCTTCACTCTTGGGGTGAGACTGCCACTTTTTACATCGTGTGGGTGCATAGTCAACGCTATGTGACTCTAACCAACACTATCCAAGACTAACTGACAGTTAGCCGATATTAATGAGTGCAAGTCAACATTAGCCAACACTAGTCAATATTTAGCGAACCTGTGCTTCCTCTCTGCGCAGTATACTTGAATCTGCATGGTTAATTATATACTTATAGATCGTAGTTTTACATATAAGGCTAGAGCAAAAACAAACAAAAGGCGCTATTTTCATGATATGGAGAACATAAATGAGAAACACGCTTGTGCGTGGAGCTTTGACTCACCTCTAGGGGTACACATTGAGAACTGTTTTCTCATAGTTTCTTTCAACGGTAAGGGAAACATTTATGGAGCTGTAAGGACTGAGAGAAAAGAAAAAACTATAATACTTCCCACCATGTAACCTTCATAAATGTAACATTCAAAATACTGATTGATTATGAAGTTTGCACTTTTCAGCAATGGAAATTAGTGTAAACAAAAACAGAAAACTTCGCTGTGGCGCTTGCGAAAGCGTTATGCTTTTTCGTGCTGTACGGTGAAGCACTGTAGCTATTTTCTTCCGAAAAAAAGTCAAAGTAGATACTCCGAAAGAAATTATTATTACATTCTAACATGCCTGCGAAAATTTTGACAAGAAATTTATCAATTAAAATTTTTGTGGTGCTCAAATTAAAATCAGTGTTTTTATGGTGCCTTCATGCGCTTGGAGTAAAGCTATCCTAGGAAAGGCTTTTGTGCAAGCAAACAAGACAGAACAGCCCGGCTCAACAACCCGCTGTCGACTTTAAGATCGACACATACATTTGGCGGCATACTTGTTATATGACGGGAAACAGTTTCGAGCAGGGAGTAAACATTGAGTCCCAAGTTAGGCTACAGAACTTCAAAACAAACTTAATAAGTTAAGGAACATGAATGACAAAGAATGGTCCTATGGATCCCTTTAATGCTAAAAAATTTAAGGATAAGAAAGCCAAGAATTCATATGTCGCCCCGTGTGTAATGGTCATAACATCACGATAGACAGAAACACTTTATTCGCAAGTGTGCTTGGACCTCCCCTGGTCCCTGGACCACCGCGTGGTCCAACGTCAAGTCTACCCGGCCATGCTTCTCATCGCGATGACATCGGCAGCCCGAGTCACCGCAGCAAGCTGCAACGCCGGGTCCCCAGAAGAGAGCAGGAGCTCCCAGTCCTCTCAGCTGGAGATGGCAAGCTGTCCCTGCAGGGGAGGATCAGCAGGGTAGCCAAAAAGAATATGAGAAAGGAAGGCGTGAGGTTCGCCGCAAATAGAACGTTCAGGGGAAGTGCCACAGTAGTGGGACAAGAGCTGAGGGGAAGGGAGAGTGCGGCTCTGTTGACGTCTCCATAGGATTTGTTGGAAGTGGGTCAGGGGGGAGATTTGGGGGAGGTTATGTCCGACGGCTGCCATATCACGAGCAAGAACAAAACGTACAAGGTTATTTGAACGCACTGGGCCGTAGGCCCTTCAACATTAGGAAATTGTTATGTACATGGCAAACACACCTCTAGCAATAACGGGTGCAGTTAGCGATAAAGGAGCATTTAAAAGCGAGTGGTGCACTTGTAAACTTTTGCGAAAACCTGTTAGGGTGATTTTGTACATATAATTTGACCTGGCGCTGTCGCGTCACGTGCCGCTTCGAGTGTAAAAGTAGCTACTTTGTGCCCCTGTGACTGCATTTTTTTTTCAATTTCAATGTTGTTACGTGACTGGATGCTGTGCAGTGCTATTTTAGGTCTATACGGTGTTCGGGTGACTTCATTTCATGTAAGTTACAGTGTTATGTGACTAGCCTGTATTAAGGCGAAATCCTTAGATGCCACATCAAACGTAAAATTTGGCCGCCGGCGTCGGCGTGGGCAACGGCGGCGTCAACAGGAGGGATGCAAGCATCTCGCGCTGACTGCTGACATGATATGGTGACGTCATTACGACATCAGGGATAACCAAAATTCGTGACATCATCATGACGTCTCTATGGCGTCACATAACGGGAAATTACATAATGGCGTTCATCACACAAGATCGTCGCTTAAAGTAAAAGTATCAAGTGTAGTCAATGCGTTTGGCAAGCCAATGATATGTGCACAACTAATCAGTGGGCGGGGAGATGTCGATCCATCTAGCAAAATGTGGGGCAGCATGCAAAAAGAAACAAAAAAGAGAGAGCGGTATTGGCTGCTACTCGTTCGCATCGCATCAACTTCCAAAATGGGTGGGATCTGCCGTAACTTTTTTTTCATTGTTGTTATTTTCACGGATTATATTATCTGTGAAAAGGAGGAGGCGGCGGTACATAAAAGCTTGTACGTTTCCTAAACAACATAATTTAAGCATAATTGAAAGAAAAAGCGTTATCGGGAGTCCCACATGACTCCACAGTTGACCTCCCGTCACTTTCACATACCGATCAAAATATTACACATGCCAGGCAGTATGACACGCCTGAGCCTGCGAGTGGAACTCGGTGGCAGTAGCCAAAAATTCTAGCTTTAAATGCACATATATCCACCATAAAGTGTGCGGGAGGACGACCACCGCTGTAGCTGAGTTGGTAGAGCATCGGATGCGTTATTCTAGAATTGCGAGTTCGGTCCCTGCCGGCGGCCACTAGTGTTTTCGTCCACATTTACTTGTTCCCATTCATATAACAATTACTGCAAATAACGTCTCCCACACTTTCCTTGGCTTTATTGCCCGTTGATTCTCATTACGGCACATCTTAGTCGTTTCCTCGTTTTGCTTTATACCAATATCCCCCCACCAAGACCTTCAAGAAACAGGACGGAGACCTCGCTACGACAATTTCTGTGTTCTCCTGAATCGCATAGGGTCGCAGACGATGCTCACACTGGAGCGTGCGTTGCATGAATGCGCTCGCTGCCAATGATGTTCCCACTTGTCGCCATTGCGAGACGATCAGCTTTGACTGCGTACGACGCTCCAGCGATATTAATGAAAACCCGACACGCTTTCCGTGATTATTCAACTCTTGTTAAAAACGCCGTGGTGTCTTAGTGGCCATGGAGTCATGTAGATCATCGTTAATACCAGGACCCATTTCGATGCTGCTTTGCTGAATAATTTTGATGAGTGGGTTTGCTTAATGGCGGACCTTGTAATCTAAGTGCACCAGTGCATTTTCGTCTCATCCCATTAAAGTTCAGCTGTCAAGCCTGAGCATGTAACACACGATTTTAAAAGCGGAGTGGCTTATGCTCGGAGAAACTTCGTTAGACGTGGACAGAAAGTATAATCATCATGAAGAGCATCTACCTTGAAGGGTTCCTGCAACGCTTATTTGTCTGCATTCTGCAGCGCTGGAGTTCGAGTAGTCTGACTACTGAGATGAATGCACAAAAATTATCGAAATTGGTGCATGTTACGGAAGTTATTAGTCTTCACACTTCAAAAACTCTGCCGACTACGAAAAAAAAAAGCGTTCCGTTTTGCATTTAACTCTCCCAATGACGTCAAAGATCGTTTCCAATCACCGTGCGCCTTTTACAGAGACTTACCGAATGACTGGCCCCGTGGTGGACATTGCCTGGCACACCTAGAGCCGTTTTGTACTACTTTTCAAAATTTCATATTTAAAAATTCGGCAGATCTCACGCCTTGTGGGAAATCGGTTTCATGTGAAGCAGTCAGCGAGTAGTTGTCTATTCTGCATTTTGTGGCTTTGAGCCAAGCATTACCAGGTGGGTCGACGCGTTCTTGTTGGTGTAGTTGTGTGCACATTGTGGACTCACCAGGCACGTTAAATACGCTGGAGTTTAAAGGGTAACTCATAGTCTGACTTAGCGTCAGCACTCACGTTGGAACACAGACATAAATATTGTCGAAACAAAGTGCTCTTCACGGTGCGATGATGTGAACATCACACATACCTTTCGTTCGAGTGCTCTTACCGGGACCGGGCAAGCCTTGAATATAGATTTCTAAGTCATGGAGGTACAAATCTAATGGTCATTATATTTGTACCTCCATGACTCTGTACCTCCATGACATTAGCAAACCGTCTTACCCTCCCACGCTAATTTTGGTATACACCAACCTAAGGAAGCGATCGCGAGAGCACCCATACGTAGGCCGCTAGATATACAGATAGATAGATACCTACATAGATAGAAACGCTCAAAGTGCCTTAGGTTCGCTAAGAAAGGATTCGTATTTAAAACCGAAATACTTTTGTGTCTAAGGAAGTATAAACAGTGTTTTCATAATTTTTAGCGCACAATAGCGTGGCCTCTTTGGGGCCATATGAATATTACATGCGACTTGTCGCGTCACACCTATCAAAACGCGTGGCCAGTGACGTCACTCCAAGTGATGAAGCGTCACTTCCTATCACGAAAACCGCCAGGCCTGCGCAGAACGCGCAGCACAGTCGCAGCGAAAGCTGGAAGAGCGGCCTTCCTAGAGTCTTTATCTCTCTTGGGGGGCACTCCTACAATCCCACTTGCATGGCACCCACTACGCCATAAATCATCATAATTTTTGTGTAGTGGGGAAGCTCCTACTGTGCCATCATTCGTCTCTTTTCGGAAAAGCGCGGTACCCGCTACACACTTGTAACGCATTATGTGCACTCTGTTGATGCTGTGGCTGACGACGATGAAGAATTATGCCTGAGGCTTCTGTAATGGACTGGAGCATTGAACCCCCTCGTTACGCAAATTCGCATTGTGTGACGCCTGGTTGTTACTTTACTGTTCTAAAACGCTTTACAACACATGTTAACGCGATTCCTTACCCGATATCAAGCGTGCATTGGGTCAGTTTGCAATACAGTTTCAAGCATGCACAATGGGGGGTGTGAACGCAGCGGGACGGATGCCTAGAGGAGAGAAGGGGGAGCGTAGGAGAGGAGAGAGAGGGGGAAGGGACGCGCATGCGCAGTGGGCGCGTGGTCGCCGGGGAGGGATGCCTAGTGGTGAGAGAGGGGGGAGCGTAGGAGAGGAGGTGTGCGGAGAGTGCTTGCGCATGCGCAGTAAGGGTGGTCAGGAAGAACACCACCACCGCCACCGGAGGGGGGGGGGAGAGGGCGTAGGAGAGGAGAGAGGGGGAGGGGACGCGCATGCGCAATGGGGGGTGTGGTCACCGCGGGCAGGGATGCCTAGAGGAGGGAGAGGGGGGAGCGTAGAAGAGGAGGTGTGTGGAGAGTGTTTGCGCATGCGCAGTTAGGGTGGTCAGGAAGCACACCACAGCCACCACCCCCCACAACCGGATTGAACTTCGCCATAAGCTGCTTCGCATCTAAAATTAGGGCCAGAAGCCCTAATTTTCCTTAAATGTGGATGCTGTGTGCCACAAAGGGGCATTTCCACATTTTCAGAGCTGTTTTGCTTCAACGCTTGGTAGTGAAGAGTGTTCTTCGTGGCACCTAAAACGTGACCGTATCTACTCTAGGCTCAGTTATTTATGAGCAATTGAATTTATTTGAAATGATGAAAATGCCTCCCAGCCGGTGTAGTATAGGACACCAACAGAAACATTTACTCCACGTGTAGCCGCTGCTTGTAGTTTCTTTTAAATTATTGAGAACTAACTTAACGCGCCAATTAGAAGCAAGGGTGTTTTTCTTTCGGTTACATAGCCTTCAGGCCCCCTCTTTCTTTCGACAGTATTGGAACTCTTACCTGAGGTTTGTTTTATTGTAGACATCGATGGACCGTTCAACTATTTTTGTTGTATTAGTCAAAAACCTTGAGCGTACACAGGGAACTTCTGGTTTCTCGCCGCGTACCGTATCCGTGAGTACAGATACACGTAAAAGATAAGCGTCAGTGTCATTCCAAATGAACTGAAAGAAAATATATATAGGCATATGTGTTACACTGTGCCAGGAGCGCAACTGATGCTGAGGCACTGACCCTCTCCCGTTCCCTTCCCTCAATGCAGTGACTTAGTCTCTACTTATCGCCATCCTCCACCAGCTGTGGCTGTATACGAGACATCGTAACGATTCCCTCGTTTATGTTTGCTATATTCATGATTTGCTGAACTACTATCGCAGCACTATTACTGCGAGTAATGGTGATGAGTCTTGCGGAGGTAAACATTGGTAAAGTCGCAGTTTAGTAAAAGTTCAAATTATGTGTACCTGCGAATAAGAGGACCGTATACTAAGTACCGGCGGAATACACGTGTATTCCTGAGTAACGTCTATCCCTGAGGATTCAAGCCTAATATTACTCTTTGAAAACAGTGCGTGATAAAAAGAGTAACGCAACAAAGAAGAAGATGGGAAAACTTCAAAATGTTCTAACGAATTTGTCAGGGAATGTCATTTTTCAATGAAGTGGCAAGCTACTTCATGGGCGCCGCAGCCAAACAGTCGATATTCTTAAACATCGTATTATATCTTTCGCGCGGAGCAGGGCCGAACGATTTCTTTATGTTGAACTACTTCCCGTTTAAGCATGGTTTGTCCTCTTTTTCCTGCGGTCTACGGCAGTCGTTCAAAACAGAGATCACTGTCTACTACACCGAATAAGGTATGACCAGTGCAGCGCGCCAGACACGAACGGACAGTCACCGGACAATTCCCACGAGAGCATATCTGCAAGGCACGTACGGGACGTCGGCGACTGACGAACTACGCGAGATCGGGCATGACAAATATATATTGGGGTTGAGTTTGGAGCCTATGAGGCGAACTAATAGGATCCCCATACGCAGTGGCTCAGAATCTGAGGAACTGAACAGCTATTTACGTGCAGAACGTCACCCTGTATCACATCCCCTTAGTCTTGTCTTGGTTCGTCTAGTACGGCATAGAAGCTGAACCTCTCCGCTCCTCTGTAAGCATACAGTGTCTTCTAGTATCGCCTGGCTGCCTAACGTTATCTTGACGAAGGTACGCCAAAACGACATCTGGTATCACACCTGCGGTATTTCCTGTGAAGTTATCAGAACCTACATGAGGGAAACGATCAGAACTATAGGCTCCCTGGAAAACGAGCGATGATATCGCACCCGACGCAAGAATACTTGAAAGCACTCTACGAGAAATCTCACCTTCATCTGTTACTTATGAACGTTGCCGGAGATCCGTGTGTCATCGCTTAGTTTAAATTTGACATTTCTTTTAATTAGTCGCTATTAAGCGTACACGTAAGGAAGTTTAGCGAATTTTAATTTGTCCTCCTACCCTAATATTTATACCTATGAACAGTGTCTCGCTACTTCAAGCGTGTCGTAACTATTTATCGATCCTAAATGCATGTATAAAAGTTTTCCTCTTCTTTCTTTTTTTGATGATTTCTATTACTTCTGTACGGCTGTCAGCCGATTAATATCTGCGCCTACTTCTGTATACTGAGGCACCACCAAGCTGATCAGTTTCGGCTGACAACATTGCACCGAGAACACCTGTGTGACGGCTTGTGACCATACCATGCGAGGTAATTTTGCAGCAGCATGCTAACGCGCATGTACTTTTATTACAAGAATAGACACCAGGTATAACAATGTATTGATGTGGGACTAAAATGCCAAGATGTTAGTGACCTTGATTATGCCCCGGCCAATACATAATTACTAATCCGGCTTTTCTTGCAAATGAACTTAATACCACAGCTTGGCTATACCACTCTGCGCCGTCGTATGCTCGAATGGTGACTATAGGAATGATTATTCTAAATAACTGCTAGTCACGCTGCATGCCTATTCGTGCGGGCATTTCGGGTGCAATACAACTTGCGCACGTTAATGTGCCTTTACTTCGTTGGTTTTATGCGTAAGTTCTTGTATTGCGGCGTGTTGTACACGGGCCGTGGTATGCGGGTATGCGCTATACGTGATTTATGCCAATCTAAGAGCAAAAAAATTAACAGCGAAAACTTTATAGGACACTTTCGTTGGGTTAAACAAGAGAAATACAAAACGTTTGTAACAGCTTTTATATGTAGCAAATCAACGCTGAACGACGCTACGCTTAGCCAGCAACCGCACGGTACACATTATTTATTTATATATTTATTTATTTATTTAAATACAGAGCTCGATGGGCAGTGATGTGGAAAGCATTGCTTCTAGTATAACATAACATCAACAGCCGTAACATTAAAATGAACAATAATTTAACAATAAAAGGAACGTCACATCCGCCCAATTAACAAAACATGGTACTTTAAGACGATAATAATATAGAAGCAAAGAGGAGTACAATACAAGATAACTATGCAAGGTGAAAAGAAAAATTATGGCAGCTTCGCACTAGTGGTGCCAACTTGAACGAAGTGCGGATCTTGGCGGCCTTCTTTGTATCACGTTTTTTTTGTTTGTTTGTTTGTTTGTTTGTTTCTTTCTTTCTTTCTTTCTTTCCTTCTTTCTTTCTTTCTTTCTTTCTTTCTTTCTTTCCTTCTTTCTGTCTTTCTTTCTTTCTTTTTTCTTTCTTCCTTTCTTTTTTTCTCTCTCTCTCTCTCTTGGTTAAGACGCGAGCCTGCGGATAATGCGTACGTGGTTTCGAATCCCGCCTCGTGAAGTTTTTTTTTTCGCCATAAGTTTCTCTTTCTCTTTGTTTTTATCGATCTTTCTTTCTTTCTCTCTCTTCCCTTCCGTCTCTCTCTATACTCGTTCTCTCACCCATCAGTTTACTGTATCCCACACTGGAGAACTCGCCGCACGTGTTCTGGGTGTGAAGCAGAAGATGCAGACGAAGACGATGAAGAAGGGAACGAAGAGAGCGCGTGCCTGTTCATATTGCTGATCATTTCTGTTTCCGACAAGGATATTACAGCGAAACAAAAATTCAGCACAGTACCGTCAAAAAATTGGCCGACGACAAGGCAACGTCCTCCGGTAGAGGAGGTTGCCTTGTTCCAATCAGGAACTGTTCTAGGAAAAAAGAATGCTTATATATGTTAAAACAACAACTATATTCTCTAACCTTCAAAGATGCACTGACAAAAATTTTCGTGGCCGAGATATCCTGCGGGATCAATTCCCGGGAGCATGCTATATCATCTGCAAAATGTCATCAGCGAACATAGTTTTGAAGGTATTTTACGTGAATTTAGAAGATTGCGTGCGTGATCGAGCACATCACGGTATTGACACCCTCGAAAGTGACCCACGGTGATCCCTCTACTTCCTTTACGCCAACACACTGCAGTGATTACAACAAATTATGATGAAGTCATAGCCGCGATTTCTTGTTTTGCTGCGTCTGCTCCAGCAGACGACTACCAGGCGGCAGTGCGCGATGTGTCGCGGTCCGCGGCCCACACGTTGAAAGTTGTGTGTTGGGCGACACTGCTGTCCTGTTTCCTGTTCAAACGGACTTCTTGATTCGTACCGTGCGGAAGTGCGCCAGAGTTTTGTGTGTTGGAGTGGTCGAGCATTGCACACGCTAGGTGGTGATAGTTGGCCCCGGCGTCGTGTCGTTTTAGATGCGAAGCATCTTATGCTCGGGGCTCTGTCCGTCCCTCCCGCGTCCCGCGTCCCCCCGTCCCGCGTCCCGCGTCCCGCGTCCGGCCACTTTCATGAAGCAGGGAAGCACCCATTATGCGAACCAGAACACTGTAGTAATATGAAGGCCGTCACCCCTTAGCACAGTCATCAGAGTCATGGCCGAGAGTATAGAGAGGCTGCTTAGCAATTACTAGGCAGGTGGTGTCTGTCGCCCAGGTTGACCCCATTCCTTGAGTCATGGCCGAGAGCACAGAGAGGCTGCTTAGCAATGGCTAGGCAGGTGGTGTCTGTCGCCCAAGTTGACCCCATTCCTTGATCTTGCTTGCATCTGTTTGGAGGGGGCTTAGTCCGTCCCTCCTTCCGGCGTCCCACACCACCACAGCGCATGCCCATCCCCTCCCCCTCTTTCTCCTACGCTCACCCCCTTTTCTCCTCTAGAAATCCTCTACTCTACGGAGCGGCCCCCCGCATCCCACCCCCACCCCCCAGCGCATGCGCGTCCCCTCCCCCTACGCTCACCCCCTTCCTCTACTCTAGGAATCATCTACTCTACGGAGTGGCGCCCGCGTCCCACATCCCCACAGCACATGCGCGTCCTCTCCCCCCTCTCTCCTCTAGGAATCCTCTACTCTACGGAGCGGCTCCCGCGTCCCACACCCCCACAGCGCATGCACGTCCCCTTCCCCTCTCTCTCCTCTCCTACCGTTCCCCCCCGTCCTTTCCTCTAGGAATCATCTGGCACGCATGACAGGGTGGTGTGACAGCTGCATACTCCGCTGGGGGCGCCACGGTAGTTCCGCGGTATGAAAAATGACGGAGCGCGCGCGCCTCATTCTCTCCTGTGCAGCGCCGCGATGAGCGCCCGGACCACTGCCGTGAAATGAGAGCGGCGACGTTCCTCCCGCTCAAGCCAGCCATCTCCCCGCTGCTTCGCATCCACACATGGTTCCCTTTAGCGGGAGATGGGGGAATTTTTTGGACCTCTCAAACCTAAAGAGAGACTGGTCGGTAATGAGGAACCTATAATTAATTATCTGTCGGGCGCTGCAGAAAACGATGTGCCGAGTTATGACTAACAGGCCCCGCAGCAACAAACTGCTACAAAAAAAATCCCCATCTCCCGCTAAAGGGAACCATGTGTGGATGCGAAGCAGCGGGGAGATAGTTAGCTTGAGCGGGAGGAACGTCGTCGCTCTCATTTCACGGCAGCGGTCCGGGCGCTCATCGCGGCGCTGCACAGGAGAGAGAATGAGGCGCACGGGCTCCGTCATTTTCATACCGCGGAACTACCGTGGCGCCCCCCAGCGGAGTATGCAGCTGTCACACCACCTGTCGTGCCCGCCGCTGCGTAGAGGATTCCTAGAGGAAAGGACGGGGGGGATCGTAGGAGAGGAGAGAGAGGGGACGTGCATGCGCTGTGGGGGTGATGAAAACTAAAGAGGACGATGCGGCGCAGAGCGCGTGCAGCGCGGGCGTGGGACAGCGCCGCTAGAAGAAGAAGAAAAGGAACAGTTCCATCAATAAACAGTAACCGAAGGCACGTCAGTCTCTCTGTCTTCTACATAGTTTGGTGCCGAAACCCGGGAGAAGACTGACGTCCTGCACCGAAGATGGACCGCCTGCGACGCAACAGAGGAGTGGTTCGAGCCGCTGCTACAAGGCTCATCACGTCCGCTACCGAAGCTCTGCAATTGGAGAATCCCGCTCCAGCCGATCTGCAAGTCATCTTGGATGACCTCCAGGACAAGGACACGACGCTTGCAGATCTCAACAAAAAGATTGCTGACATCATGACCGACGGTCTCGAGTATGAAGAGGAATTGACTGCGGCTCTCGAGTACCACGACAAGATCCGCAACACTATGAGCCGTATCCGCTACCTTCTCAATTCAGCTACAAGGCCCGCGGACAGCACCGCACCTGTCGTCGCTACCGAAACCGGGCCCCAAGGAGTCTCCGCTCAAGGAGGTTACCGATTACCGCTACGAGTTGCCCTACCGAAGTTACAGGTACCCGTTTTCTCTGGGGAACTTCGCGAGTGGCAGGGCTTCTGGGAGCATTTTGAGGCCACGATTCACAACAACCGCGAGCTGTCGGACATTGAGAAGTTTAGTTATCTGAGGTCATACGTTACCGGACCAGCGAAACGTGCGATCGAGGGTGTGCGTCTGGAGCAAGCAAACTACGCGGTAGCGGTCAAGGTGCTCCAAGAGAGGTTCGGCCGTCATACAGCCCTCGTAGATGAACATATTGACAGCTTGCTTGCAATCGCTACTGTGGATCGTTCCTCCAATCTATCACGGCTGCGGGAACTTTGCGAAGTACGCTTTCGCACCAGCTGTCTGGATAGCCTCGGAGTTCAAGCATCGGAGTACGCGGTTATACTTCATCGTGTGCTCATGCGATCACTCCCCGAAGACATTGCTATTCTCTACCGGCAACGCATGAAGGAGACCGAAACGAACAACGGGGCTACTCCAAGGTCACGGCAAGAAGAGGTGCGTGACGTGATGAAGTTTCTGCAGATACAGATCGAGAGTAGAGAAGAGAGCTCCCGTTCGAGGTGCCTGCAAAGATCCAGCCCAACGAGACACGACCGAAGCCATCCTCGCTTACAACCGCCGGTACCATCAGCTTTAGCGCTGGCCGCAGGATCTGCAACGAACAGCTATGCGTGCTGCGTACTATGCGGCCACCGTGACCACTCCGTAAAGGACTACCAGACCACCATGACAGCCGACGAGATTCGTGGGCGACTTATCGAGAGGAACTGCTGCTTCAAATGTGCCAGAGAAGGCCATACCGCACGACAGTGTCGCAACGCCGCGTGGCTAAAGTGCAAGCACTGAGCGAAACGCCATCTCACCGTACTTTGCGAAATATGGAAACCGGAAAACCGCGCGATTGCCACCAGCAGTGACACCACGAAAACCGACGGCGTGTCAGTGACCACCAGTGCTCCCGCAAGCAGTTCTACGCCACCATCGCCAGCTGTTCTAATGCAAACGGCCACAGTATGGGCGTCGGGAAGGCACGATTCCGTGCTGGTTCGTATATTGCTTGACACTGGCAGCCAAAGAACATTTATCAGACGCGACTTGTCCACGAGCCTCGATCTACCTACCGTCGGCACAGAAGACCTGTCTTTGCTGACATTTGGAAGTTCTAAACGTTCCCGCACTCACCGATACCGAACCGTGCAACTCAAGCTGCAGAGTCGTTTCGATGCGCAAGAAATGACGATGGACGCTTTGGAGGTGCCAGAAGTCTGCACAGTGAAGACGCCAGCTATCGGGCAAGGTCTGCTGATGCAGTTGCACGAGCGCAAGATGCTTATTGCCGATGAACAGCGGATCGGAGATCGACCGACTCAAACCATCAGTGTCATCATTGGATCGGACAACTATTGGCGTACAGTGACGGGGAAATTCGAACGCCTGAGTAACGACCTATGCGCCGTTGAGACGATTTTTGGTTGGCTGGTGCAAGGCATCTACCAAGTAGACACCGCTAACGACTTGCATCAGGGAAACTACAGCACATCGGCCCTGTTCCTTTCGTGTGAGCGTCATAGCCAAGCCGCATCGTGCATGGCTGACCCGACCGAGATGTGGCGACTCGACGCGATAGGTATCACCGACCCTCCGGAAGCCACCGGCGCTTGGGACCAAGAATCATTGAGTCTGTTCAGACAGTACGTGCACAAGGATGCTGGGCGGTATGTGGTTCCTCTGATGATAAACTACCAGGGACGACTGGACTGCACAAACCGAAGTGTCGCAGAAAACCGACTCAAACGCCAACTTCAGCGCTTCAAAGGACAGCGGAAGCTGTTGGACGAGTATGACCGCGCCATCCGTGAGTACTTCACAGAAGGTCAGGCCGAACATGTCGACACTTCTTCAGAGCTAGGAGCGACCGTTTATTACCTTCCGCATCATGCCGTGGTCCGTCGAGAGGCTATCACTACAAAGATACGTGTAGTGTTCGACGCTCCTTCCCACGAACGCGGCGAGTCATCACTCAACGATATCTTAGACAAGGGGGTCAAACTTGGTGCCGAACTCTTGCAACTACTGGTGCAGTTCCGAGTGAACCCAATTATTCTGACGGCAGACATCCGGAAGGCTTTCCTACAAATTTCCATCCGAGAAGAAGACCGCGACGCTCTTCGCTTCTTATGGGTCAACCGAATCACTGACGAAGAGGGGATACCACCTTCTGTCGTCGAATGGCGCATGACTAGCGTGCCCTTTGGAGCGTCATCAAGCCCTTTCCTTCTGGCTGCTACTTTGCAACATCACTTCGAAACGTGGAAGAAGAATGAGCCAGTAACAGCTACACGCCTACAGACAGCATTCTACGTAGACGACCTCGTCATAGGAGCTTCCACCGACGAAGAGGCTCTCGAAATGTACCGTGCTGCATTGAATATTTTAGCAGACGCAGGTATGGAGCTGAGAAAGTGGTGCTCCAATTCAAGCTTTCTTTGTCGCCAATTCCTCAAGGACAACAACTCCATTGACAATATGGAGAAACCAGAGAAACGACGAAGTTGCTCGGCGTAGTGTGGGACCGCAATGATGACAACATCGTGATCAGCCCCAGTGCCGTTTCCGCGTACGTCTCAGCGCACTCAGCCACGAAACGCACCATTCTACAATCCTTCGCTAGACTCTACGACCCGTTAGGACTCATTGCACCGTTCGTCATTCGAGCCAAATTATTGTTCCAACAACTGTGGCGAATGAACTCACCGTGGGACGAACCGTTACCGAAAGACATTGAGAGGCAGTGGGAAAGTTGGACCTCGGAATTACCGACGCTATCCTCGCTGCGAATTCCACGCTGCGCTGTTTGTTCCACTCCTCGGAAGCATCAACCGTTTGAACTTCACCTGTTCTGCGATGCAAGCCCACTGGCATACGGCGTCGCTGTCTACACGCGCTACAAGACCCAAGGGGAAACCTACAAGGTTCAGCTGCTCATGAGCAAGAGCAGGGTCGCACCGCTCAAGACTACCACGCTGCCACGTCTAGAGCTGCTTGCGTGCTTGTTGGCCGCCAGGCTGTGGAACTACCTACGAGGAATTGCAGAAACAGCGAACTGCCAGAGTTTTTTCTGGAGCGACTCGTCGATAGCCATACAGTGGATTGCGGCTGACGCCAAACGATGGGAGACTTTCGTGAGGAACCGTGTTTTTGAAATACAACGTCTCACTTCGGGGTATTCTTGGAGACACTGTGCCAGCAACGATAATCCGGCGGATTTCCTCACGCGTGGAGTCGCAGTCGAGGCATTGATGAACAAGCCACTTTGGTGGACCGGTCCTTCGTGGTTGTCGCAGCATCATTTTCAATGGCCTTCGAAGATTTCGTCTACACCCTCAACAGAGGCTATTCGTAGAGAGACCAGTGAAGTGACATCAGCGTGCCCCGCCGCAATGGTGATATCCCCTGCGTCCCCATGCGAGCCTCTGCTTGAAGTTTCAAACTATGAACGTCTTTCCCGGTTACTCCGAGTTACTGCTTGGATCAGGAGGTTCCATCGGAACGCCTCGTCGAAGGAGCCATCTTCAACAGGACCACTGACGGCTTCGGAGTTGAACGAGGCAGAGATGTATTGGTTGAAGTTGGTCCAACGCACCGCCTTCGCAAGCGAAATTATGGCACTGGAAAAAGGACTGAGAGTTCCCAAGTCATCCAGTGTGTTCAGTTTACAACCGTTTCTCGACCGTGACCTACTGCTTCGTGTAGGAGGCAGGCTTCAGCAGCTTGACGACACAGAGGATCTGAAGCATCCGATCTTGCTTCCTTCTGATCACCGATTCACCCATCTCTTGGTTGACGCAGCGCACAAACGACTGCTGCATGCTGGAATTCAGCTCACCCTCCTAGATCTTCGGGAGCGCTTTTGGATAATCAAAGGCCGCCGTACTGTGAAGAGCGTTATCAAAGCGTGCTTACCATGCCGGCGACGCTGCCTACATCCCGAAACTGCCTCGGTAGCACCCCTACCAAAGGAAAGAATTAGTGAGGCAACACCGTTTGAGGTGGTGGGAATTGATTTCTGTGGACCGCTCTATTGCCGTGATGAATTAGCCTCGACAAAAAAGGTGTACTACAACGTTGTCTTTTCTTGTGCTGTGACCAGGGCAGTACACCTGGAAATGACAACAGATTTGACAGCGCGAGCATTTTTGCTTGCTTTCAAACGCTTCGCAGCACGACGTGGAATACCTGCGATTGTGTACTCTGACAATGCGAAAGCCTTTCATTGTAGTGCCAAGCATCTGTGCTCCCTCTTCGAAGACGACGTTCAGAACTACGCCAGTGCTCACAGAATCCAGTGGCGCTTCATAGTTGAATGTGCGCCGTGGTGGGGAGGCTTTGGCAACGCGTCATTCGCACTATTAAGGAGGCACTCAAGCGTTGCCTCGGACGCAGCAGCTTGCGTTACAACGAGCTGCTCACCGTGCTAGCGGAAGTCGAAGCGGCAGTTAATTGTCGTTCGCTCACGTACTTAGAGGATGACGTCTCATCAACAGACGCTCTGACACCATCCCACTTCTTAGTCGGCAAGCGTCTCGTCACTTTGCCCACGGAACGAAAAAACCTTGCCCTCAATGCCGCTGAGTCCGACCTTCGAAGACGAGCGCGGCATCAGGAACATCTGCTGCGGAACCTGTGGAAGCGTTGGAAGAAGGAATATCTTCTGTTTCTGCGCGCTGCTCACCACAGCAAGCCTACGCCGTCATCCAACGTAAAAACCGACGATCTTGTCCTGGTGGAAGATTTAAATACGCCGCCTCTCACGTGGAAGACGGGTCGTGTCGTTAAGGCGTTTCCGGGAAAAGACGGTATTGCACGCTCTTTTCTGATACGGCTGCCAAACGGTCAGCAAGTCCGACGTCCTGTGCAGCGACTATACCTCCTGGAGGCGCACTCACGCAACGCGGCCGCGGGAGTGGGGATGAAAACTAAAGAGGACGATGCGGCGCAGAGCGCGTGCAGCGCGGGCGTGGGACAGCGCCGCTACAAGAAGAAGAAAAAAGAAACAGTTCCATCAATAAACAGTAACCGAAGGCACGTCAGTCTCTCTGTCTTCTACAGGGGGTGTGGGACGTGGGAGCAGCTCCGTAGAGTAGAGGATTCCTAGAGGAGAGGAAGGGGGGTGAGCGTAGGAGAGCATAGGGGAGGGGATGCGCGGTGGGACGCGTGGGCCGCTCCGTAGAGTAGAAGATTCCTAGAGGAGAGAAAGGGGGGAGGGGGACGCGCATGCCCCCTTCAAACACATGCAAGCAAGATTAAGGAATGGGGTCAACCTGGGCGACAGACACCACCTGCCTAGCCATTGCTAAGCAGCCTCTCTGTGCTCTCGGCCATGACTCAAGGAATGGGGTCAACCTGGGCGCCAGACACCACCTGCCTAGCCATTGCTAAGCGGCCTCTCTGTGCTCTCGGCCATGACTCTGATGACTGGAGTAGTGGTTGACGGCCTTCATATTACTACAGTGTTCTGGTTCGCATAATGGGTGCTTCCCTACTTCATGAAAGTGGCCGGACGCGGGATGGGGGGACGGGGGACGGGGGACGCGGGACGCCGGACGGACAGAGCCCCGAGCATAAGATGCTTCGCATCTAAAACGCGAGGACAATAGTTCTGTGTCAGTACCCCTTTAAGAAATAACCTCCATGAGCTGTCCTGTAGTTAGGATCAAGGATATATGTTTCCCTTCCTTAGGCCTGTTGTTTCTACAAAAATTTTCCCAAAAGAGTTTTAAGACGCATGTATTTTCGTCTATCTTGCAAACACGGCCATTATACATTAACTCTTATGTCAGCGAAAGCTTATCGTGACGTCATAGGTCAACGAGACCAATATTGCTGCACGCTTTTGAATGCGTCCTCATTTAGCAATACTTTTCTTCGTGCCTGAATACCAAGTGGAGCATCCGTATTCAAAACAGCGCGCATGCTTGAATAGCAAAGTGTCTCCTTCTGCTTAACAGGAGCTTTCCTGAAGTTTCGCTTTAGGAAGATTGTAAATGAATCCACCACGTCAACTGCTGACTATCATCTGTGGTGATGATAGTGCTTGTCAAACGTCACTGTTGGTTGTATTGTTGGCTATCCGCTTGATAACAATGTAATAAACATTACATATGTTCTTTGATGACTCGGCAAGCTATAGTCTAGCGTTGCTCAGCAGAGCAGGAATAAGCGAATGAACTGTGCTTGCACTTGTGACGTAAGTAAGTGCCGACGTTATGTCAAACAAAAGTTACCCCTTACACACCGCTGTAGTCAATGTGACTGACAAGCCCCGACATACGTACACCTATTAATTTACGCAGAGACGTCGATCCACCTCGTAAGGCTTGACTGAAACCAAAAAAATGCGGCATAGTCGCCTACTCGCTGAATGCATCGTATGAAATCGATTTGTATCATGCGCACAATCTGCTGAAATAATTTTGCCAAGCTACATGTATTTTGCTTGCAGTGGCAGGTACAACGTAACTTTGAGGACATCATAAAACGCTATGAGTACAGCATTACGAAGTGCAGGCGCTATGAATACCGAAATATAGTAAAGAATACTAGAAGAACAGTAATCAGCGTAATAAAACCGGACTTTCTTATCACTAAAAACAATGAACAAGAAAAATAATCACCCGTGAGGGGTCTTGATAAGGAAAAAGATCAGGATGTTTGACTAAATCGTGCAGATTCAGAGAAGCCTCGGCCACGGCGAGGATCAAAAGTACAAGTGCTGTGACGGTCGCCATCAGTTTGTCTGCCTGCTTTCGAAGTAGCCAGACCGTTTTGGGGCATGTTATTTATACTGTCTGCTGAAGGTGAAATGTTGTCGATGTACAAATGAAAAAAATAAAGGGTGTAGTTATGCGATTGTTCCTTGTTCGAGCACGTGAATGAAACGAGCAGAACTTTTTTTTTACATTCCTATGTATCAAACGCAGGCAGCTTATGACGCCCTTTTATGACCTTTATTTGGAGAAATAATAAACAACTTTTACAATCACTCAGTTCTGAGGAATCCCACAGTGTGGTGGAAGGCGTATGAAAGGGTAAACCGGCTTTCACCTAGCGTTTTTATTATAATACTAATAATAATAACAATAATAAAGGGAAAATAGACAACCACCCATTTGTGGTTGTTTATTTTCTATGGGTGGTGTCTATTTTCCCTTTATTAACCCTTCCGCCACCTTGCGGGTTTCCGCAGAACTTGTTTGCAATACTTGTTTCCATGTGCTTCGAGTTGTCGATGAATTCGCCCTCGCACTGCCAATTGCTAGCTTCCTGGTTAGCTCAACTGGTAGAGCGACCACCCCGGAAAGGCGTTGGTCCCGGATTCGAACCCTGGACCAGGACGAATTTTTCGGCAACTAAGAAGCTTTTTCTTTCTGAGAAATCCGTATGGATTTCCTTGTGGCTTTGTGCTACAAATGGGTGGTTGTCTATTTTCCCTTTATTAGACCTCCGCCACCTTGCGGTTTTCCGCAGAACTCGTTTGCAATAATAATGATGATGATAATAATAATAATAATAATAATAATAATAATAATAATTATTATTATTATTATTATTATTATTATTATTATTATTATTATTATTATTATTATTATTATTATTATTATTATTTCCCCTCGATAGAAAGAAAACATGAACACACACAGGGAGGAATTCGGAGGGAGACAGGATGACAATTGCCGCCTAGAGGGGTACAACGTCTGCCTGCTCCTTCGGGAAGGGGAAACACAGAGGAAAGGAAGATAGGAAGAATGAGTGGGGAATGAAAGGAGGAAAGAAAAAAGAACTAAGAATACGAACGTAAAGCGTTTAGCACAAAGCCACAAATAAATCAATACGTATTTCTGGAAAGGTAGAGCTCCCTATTTGCCAATAAATATATCCTGATTCGTGGATCGGACGAAGGTCGGACGTCTATCCGCTGCGATAGCGTACGCATTGATCAGACTTGGAGGCTAGCAAACAGTATTGTGAGGGTGATTTAGCGAATACGAAACACAGAAACTGAATGCGGGAAATAAGTACATCGAAATTCCGTAAAGCTGAGGCAGAGTTACGCTAGGGAAAATTGCCGGCTACATATTTGTAGCCCAAAGAAACTAGGAACTTGCTGTTTTCTTTCATATCCCATGGAACATGCTCTGGAATCTTTGATGTAACCGCACGTTCACTCCTGCAAGCGGACGCTAGTGGTCGCGCTGATTCGTGGTATTTCCCCCCCAGCAAGATAAGTCTACGTGAAATGGCCATTGCGTACGCAATCCGCATACTGTCAAACGCCGAGCATTACACCATCGCTGCCTTATACTTTCTACGCTAAACAGCTTGTCCAGATGCCCTGGTTGCTGGATCAGACATCAGCAAGAATACAAATTCGCCATTCTCTACAGATGCTGTAAACGTTCCCGAAGCGGCCCTGATTCTTGCCTTGGGTGTCTGGTAGGGGCACCCAAGTCAAAGTACCCAAGGTAAGGGCGCTCGAGTGTTGTGATTGAATACCTCGGGTTTAAGGAGCGCCGGCAAAAAATTTCGAGGTCGAGATGTGGCCTTCATTCGATAGCTTGGTATATATACCTTCTTTAGCGGAGACAATATCTTGACGTACAAAAACGTGGGAGCACTTACCTCGGGTCCCCAAAATCCTCTAGGACATCTGAATAAAGTTATAACCAACCAAGTATGAATTGTGTGCGGTACGAGGAAGTTACCTTATTTCGAGGGCGAAGAGTACACGAAACCTCAACTGAACGTTCAGCCGTCTACTACATAGACAGTACTGTGGCGTGTTGAACGAGCCCTCGACACCGGGCCATCACCCTGGACGACGACGCTCTAGCAACAATAACGTCGACAATTTCAGTGTTATCATCGTAGCTTTGTCTTGCGGCGCCTCCTCGCGATGGTTTCACTTCCATTTTTCCGGCTTAGTTCATCTCAATCCTGCTT
>JALIZH010019617.1:0-24628 GCA_030522465.1 Rhipicephalus appendiculatus | reverse complement strand
AGAGAGACGACGCAAACACAGTAGTGTGTGTATTTACTGTCTGCCCCTGCCGTTTTGCGCTGCTGCTTGTATTGAATCCCACCCAACTAGCACGGAAAGGTGTCCCGACAAAGGCCGTCATCTTGGTCGTAAGCAGTTAAGTCACCGCGTGCGTCTAGATTTTCTCGAAAACGTCGTGATATCTTGACTGGTCCTCGAATAGCCAGAGACGTCAAAAGTAATTGCCCAGGTATGATAATTAGGTTTCGGGACTGGGCGCTCTTGCGGTAGTAGTGGTTAGAAAAAAAAAAAAGCTCATTTTTCTGAAATCCATGAGGGAGCATGCCACAGCGCTTTTTGCTCGAAAGGGGAGTCAAAGAAGAGAACGGAAAGGGCACCTTCTCAAGATAAGAGTGCCCGCAACACATAACTACAGGCCGTGCAACCTGCTGTTTCATAAAAAAAAAATTGTGGGTTTTTGGCGACACTGCGAATCGAACTCAGTGCCTCCTGCATTGTAGTCGGTCGCTGTAACCATTACACTACCGCGGCAGCGCTTGAGAGGAGAGTTGGCCACTGTAGTGCTAACGTAATTGTTAATATATCTCCTTTCCCTAGAAATACGCATAACGCAAAACGTCCGGCAAAACTCGATAAAAAAAATAAAGGCTCGGAATTCGTAATGAATTTGGCTGAGGCCACTCGAAGGCGAAATCCATCGAGTGTAAATACATGACTGTGTATTTCACATTGACGTATGATATTCACTAATCAACTATCGCTAATTAACTGTCACTAATGTCACTTTCATTCAATCAATACTCGGTTTGTTTCGATTATCGTCGTTTAAATAAACTTTCACTAATCAGATCACTACTTAATTTCCTTCTATTCTCATATATAAGCCCGGTCATATTCTCGCTCGCTTTTGTGTAGCTTTCGCTCCCATACACGTTAGTAAGTAACGCGAACAATCTTTTATGCTCTCCAAGCAACCGGTGCCGTTCTTTGGAAGCTTGCCATGACGTCTGCTGCGCCAGCGGATCCTCTTCCTAACGTTCTTCTCTATCGATTCGTTTTCACTCTTTCGAAAAAACGATGTGAGACACACGCAAACGCTGTCTTTTTCCTTCTTTTTTTTTCCTTTGCTAAACGCGCAGCACGCGCGCCTCGATTCACGAGGCACGTGTGATCATGTCACTTCAGGCCGAGACGCAACGTTGCTTGTTTTATTTGTTTGCTCACGCGAACGCTGCAAAGATGAAGTGACCTGCAGCGCATTGTTTTCTGAAAAGTATAAGCACGTACAAACTGCCCGACGAAACTTTCTCGTTTTACGTGTTCACATATCTAAGCGTACGACTCTTCTCTTATTCTGGCCCTGTCAAAATGCGGCGATCAATTGAACCTGCGACAAGATACGCTCATGATACCTCTCTCTTACTGCTGCTTTATATTACTGAACAGTTTCTACGTAGGCTCGAAAGCCTCTCCTATGTCTTTTGCCAAGACCTTTGTAAGAAATCCAACCTTTTACGTCTAGCTAAAAATCACCCTATTGGCTACCACCTCACCGTGCTTGAACACGCCTCGTAAGTTGAGTGCCATCGCAGCTTCATGAAGAAAACTAAACTATTGCACGAAGGGGAAACGTTTGGGTCACATCTTCAAACCTTCAATGTATCAATTTGTGCGCTTTCATAGGAGCGGTGCGTCACCTACAGTTGGCGAGACAGCGCATGGATTCTTGCTTAACGCCACCGAGCAACAAGCTACATATTGTCATTCATCAAACGCCAGTGCTTGGCTTTGTTCAGGCCCCGCGGACGCCTGCTGCAACGCGGCGGCGCGTAAAGCCCCAACCACTGGCACGCGTATGCTCGCGCCTACTGACTGACTGAATAACTTTATTTGGTCCTGAGGAGGCGATGTCCCCTAAGGGGCGTCGTCTGCGGGCCGCGCCTACGACGGGACCGGGAGTTGAAACTCGACGGCCAGGTCGTGAGCCCTCTGGACGGCCCGAAGTTGGTCGTCCTCGTGGGGACTTGTGAGGAGTGTGTCCCAGTCCTTTTCTGTGGTTGGAGACCCGTCGTCCACGCGCAACTCGGGGCATTGCCACAGCATGTGTTGCAAGTTACATCGCGGAAGGCCGCATCGGGGGGCATCCCGGCCTTAGGTCGCTTATAAATCTTGCATAAACTGCCGGTGAAGGATATGCTCCTGTCTGTAGGAGACGGAAGGATAGTGCTTGTGGTCGTTTTAGTCGAGGGTGAGGGATTGGAAACTTTTGCCTTTCGAGACGATAGTGCTGACAGATTTCGTTATAGGTCTGGAGTTGGTTCCGGAGCCATTTCTCGCCCTTGCGCCGTGGGCCGCCCTCTCTCCTGACGCGGCGAGTAAGGTCTCGCGCCTGGAAGTGGGCAAGCTCGTTGGCGTTTGGGACGAGGGGGGTGGGCGTCGGAGCCCATATGGCCCGGGAACCAAATTAAGTGCTTGGTGTCAGTCCACGCGGCACGCGAGAGCACGCTGGCTGCTTCTTTACAGACCGAGCCCACACGGAAGGCCTGGGCCGCGGTTCGGGAATCGGTGTAAATTGTAGTGCGGGTTGTGTTCGCCGTTGCTAATGCGATTGCTACCTGTTCTGCGCGGTCAGGGTCCGAGTTTCGGAGCGTAAGTGCTGTGAGGAGACCTCCTTGTAGCGAAGTTACAGCTGCTACATAGTGCTTATAATTGGGGTATTTTGCGGCGTCTACAAAGGCGACCGAGTCGGGCATAGCGGCTGCGGTCTTTAGTAGCGCGGCGGCGCGTGCTTTACGACGACCCTGGTTGTAGTCCGGGTGCATGTCACGTGGGAGTGGAGGTATAGAATGCGGTCCCTGATAGAGTTGGGCAGGGTGCGTTCTCGTTGGTTAGAAAAAGGGGTGGTGAGGTTCAGGTGAGCTAAAAGTTGCCTGCCTGCCTCTGTGAATGAGAGTCTAGCTAGTTGAGCTATATTTTGAGCTTCGGCGATTTCGCTGAATGTGTTGTGAATGCCCAAGGCCATGAGCTTTTTAGTGTTGGTGTGGATGGGTAGTCCTAGTACCCGTTTGATGCCTTTACGAATGATGAGATTTAATTTCTTTTCCTACGCGTCAAATGCGTCTCTCAGCGTCGGCCGCGGAGTGGTATACGCGACGAGGCGCTTCGAGGCGCGAGGGGTCAAGCACTGCTTGAAATTTTCGCCTACGTCACCACGCATACGGCGGCGCCAACCAATCAGAGGCCACGATGCCTCCGACCACTATGCCTAATGGCCGTCGCTTCTTCGGCGATGCTTCGGCGGCACACCTGAGTGCTGGGCGCACGCACGGAAACTACGGTCGAAACGTTCCTTAGTGACCGCGTCGTCATCCAGTACGACAACGACACGGCGAACGACTGCGAGTGTTACCAGTGGGATGCGGTTTCGTGCCGAGTTCGAGCGACGCCGACAAATCCAGCGAATGCCTGCCGGCTGCCCTTGCGCCGGTTTTGAGTGCGATCGTCGGCAGAGTGAAAATATCGTACCGACTACTGCGGCGTGTCTCTGCTCCTGTGCTTTGATCTGTGTTTATCTGTGTTCGAAACGAGTGTAGACATGCTTTGGAGGTTTGAAGTCTTCAGCGTGAGCCCTCGCCTGCTGCGAAGTCAATTCAGAGCGGTGTCGTCAGAGCGTAGGCCTACCGTCGAGTTCATGTGAACCAGCTCATGTGAGGAACTCTGGTTCAAGGAAATTGACGGTCGTTGTGTCCGTTGCAACGTAGACACTATATATGATGCCCGAGACATGGCGTGGCGCTTGCACTGGAGTTTTTATCCGCAGTGTGTTTGTTTTCAACATCGCCATTCGCCTCATCATTGCCGAAAGCGAACCTCGCACTTGCCAACACATTTCGGTGATGTTACGACGTACATGAATGGATTTGCGGATTTTACGACGTTGAAACATTGGTTGGCTTCGGTGCAAATCCGAAGCGTTTGCGTACGTTGTCAAGCTAACAACAAGCGTGCGTTTGTTGGTAGCAGCGTGATGTGATTTCGTGCCGGGTACCTGCGACGCCGACACATTCAGCTGTCAGCGGTCTGGTTTACGTTCATGTATAAAATAGAAGCTCGAACGTGCGCGAGTGTGGTGATCGAAAAAGAAAGTTGCATGATTAAGTGCTGCTTGTGTTGCCTGCTATTTCACTTCTTGACTCTTGTTCTGCTTCTCTACACATTAGCACATGCCCATTTGCACATACCTCTTTTTGCAGGTTGTCAATTCTGACACATATTCGCCCTAGTCTATTCTGATACTCATAAAATAGGGAGAATGCGAACAATGGTGTTTCTCGATTGTTTTACAGTTTACTTAAATATAACACAGATTTTGTTTACGGCTGGACAGCTAATTAGCTAAGAAGCTTGTAAGTGAGTTAGAGGATATTTAGATTACCAAGATCATGCAAAAGCCTTCTACACAGAGGGTGGTTCCAATCTTATGACCTATATATGTAGCATCACAAAGAGCCAAGCGTGGTTTTTCGCGTTAAGAGATATTTAGGCTACCAAGAATGTGTGAAAGCCTTCTACACAGAGGTTGGTTCCCATCTTATGACCTATATATCTTGTATCACGAAGATTCAGGTGTGGTTTGTCGCGTTAGGAGATATTTAGACTACCTAGACCGTATGAAAGCCGTCTACACAGAGGTTGGTCCAATCTTGCGACCGATATATGTTGCATCACGAAGAGTCAGGCGTGGTTTGTCGCGTTAAGGGATATTTAGGCTACCAAGAATGTGTGAAAGCCTTCTACACAGAGGTTGGTTGCCATCTTATGACCTATATATCTTGTATCACGAAGAGTCAGGTGTGGTTTGTCGCGTTAGGAGATATTTAGACTACCTTGACCGTATGAAAGCCGTCTACACAGAGGTTGGTTCCAATCTTGCGACCGATATATGTTGCATCACGAAGAATCAGGTGTGGTTTGTCGCGTTAGGAGATATTTAGGCTACCAAGAACGTGTGAAAGCCTTCTACACAGTGCACAGCTGCAATCTTATGACTCATATCTGTCACGTCATGAAGTTTCAGGTGTGGTTTGTTGCGATAGAGGCTATTTCGACTACAGACAACGTGCAAAAGTCTTCTGTACAGTGCTGAGGTTTAACCTCATGGCCGATATCTGTCACGTCATGAAGTGTCAGGTGTGGTTTGTTGCGATATGTAATATTTCGACTACAGACAACGTGCAAAAGCCTTCTATACAATGCTGAGGTTCAACCTTATGACCGATATCTGTCACGTCATGAAGTTTCAGGTGTGGTTTGTTGCGATAGAGGATATTTCGACTACAGACAACGTGCAAAAGCCTTCTATAGAGTGCTGAGGTTCAATCTTATGGTCAATATCTGTCACGTCATGAAGTTTCAGGTGTGGTTTGTTGCGATAGAGGATGTTTCGACTACAGACAATGTGCAAAAGCCTTCTATACAGTGCTGAGGTTCAACCTTATGGCCGATATCTGTCACGTCATGATGTTTCAGGTGTGGTTTGTTGCGATAGAGGATATTTCGACTGCAGACAACGTGCAAAAGCCTTCTATACAGTGCTGAGGTTTAACCTTATGGCCAATATCTGTCACGTCATGAAGTTTCAGGAGTGGTTTGTTTCTTCAATGAATGCTGTAAAATATGAAGTGCAAACGTGCACTGGATGCACCAGCATATTCGTGGTAATAACCTGGTGATTTGTAAACCTGAATGCTACTTCATTTTTTTTTGCTTATTAAAGCCTTTAGAAAGTTCTTTTCGTGGTTACAAGCTTCTGGAACAGGATAGGCCCTATGATATTTTCACCAAAAGCGCTGCTCACAAGTTCACTTTCTGAGCCATTTCGAGCAAGAATTATGCAATGTATCGATACCATGACAGCCCTCATCTTATTTCAGAGAAAAAAAATTCTTGCACTGTCCCACTACATGAACCAAATGCTGTATAACATGTTATAGTCAGTTATTTTTGCTTTGTTTTACAGACGTGATTGTCTTTCTTAAAACATCAAGCTGTGCAAGAAAACAATGAGCAGGTATCTGAGTATGTTTCGTGCACTGCCTGGAAGCATATACGGCGTGAGAATAGAATGTTTAAATATTTACTCGATGCGTGTTTTGTGGTGAACAGTGCATGTTCATTTATGTGAAAACAAGAAAGTCGAGCCCTATTTGCAGTGCTACAGTTTACCTGTATTTTGTTGTTAGAGGGACTTAAGTAAATGGGAGTTTCCAGAAATGCTTGTTTCTCATTTCCATGCTGTTGAAAAAAATTGAGTTAGTATCTATGGCTGCTCCAGTATTCAAACTCTTCAATGTTGTCCCAAGTAATAAACTGTAACGCACGTTAGGTAGCTCGAATATTAGTCATGGTGACACCCGTGGTACGTGGGAAAGCCGTCTGTTTGGTAATGTAAAACGCATTAGTTGCTATGCACCGAAGTTTTAGGGTACCTCGTTTCGACTGCGCAGCAAACGTCCATTTTCCTCTCTTTTCTTCGTTTTTTTTTCTGTTCGTAACTAAAGTACGCGCCAAGAGACAACGTCAAGCCCATCGACGGTGCGGGTGACGCCGCTCCCATTCGCTTCTTTTTAGCAGCAACAAGGGCAGAACCATTTTCATGAACAGGATGATTATATTCCTGTCGAGCACTAATAACAAGGCCGTGAACAGGCGTCAATAATGCAATCGTACAAGCATTGTCGATTTCGCAAACATCGTTGGCTGTGCCCCGTGATGCCGAGATCTACGCGAACTTTCGTTCACGGGAGTAGAGCGAGTAGTGTACGGGAGCAGCGCACGCGCCGATGTCGATTACTTGTGCATACCGCGGTTGTTACTTTGGTCATTGCGATGGCAGATACGTCTTAAAAGTGAAAACAGTGGTGAGTGAAGCGCAATCAATATTTCAACGCGCTCTTTATATCTTCTAAAACGTGCCAACTCACTTCGATTGACAATGCGCCCTTCTGTGCTGTACTTAGACAGTTTTAAACCAAAAGATCAAGCAACACTGCGCGTCAGCCGTCGACGCGTGAGCGCGTGTGCGTCGACGCGTACCAGTGGTTGCGCGCCCTCCTCCTCCACCAGGCGCGACACGACGCTTTTGACGCGTAGGCGCGAGCGTACGCGAGCATACGCGTGCCAGTGGTTGGGGCTTAAGCGCTGTAGCAGACGCCCGGAACTGGAAGCTGAGATGCTGCGAAAAGGCATGGGCTATCATCGTATACTCTCGATGCTAGATGTTTTGCGTGCTGCCTTGCTATTATCGGCGCGCACTTCTTTCTTTCCTTGTCGTTTCATCGGCTTTCGCGTTGCCTCCTTGCCCTCAAAAGTCACGCGTAAGTTAAATTCGTGCCATTGCTATCGCACTCCCTCGAGTTACGAGAATTCTTGGCTAAGAAACTGCGTAGGCAAGAGAAACCTTTGTGAATTCGGCCCCAGATCGCTATAGAGTAATCGGGCCTAGTGTACATCGCCCGCTGTACTGCTAGCCTGTTTCGGTTCTGGGTGCATGCCTCAACCATGCCGTAAGAAAACGAATGACTATGCGAGTAACATAGGCCGTTTAAAAGTATCATTGAATGCCTACTGCAAGCACAGTTGTTAAGTGCCGACTACACCATAATTATTCCTTTTGCGAATCAGCGAAGGACCCACTAGCGTCCGTAGGGCAACACGCAAACATACGCAGCTGTTCACATTGCTGATGGTTCTGCTGCTGATGATGACTAAACATGTCTGAGCGCTTTGTAATGGGTTGGCCTTTAAAACACACACTCGTTGCTGAATTCAGATGTTTTGGTGCCTGGCGTTATTCTGCGCTTCTGCAGCGCAATATATGATGCGTTAAAGACACTTTCTCCACTACATGGCATTGATACAGGGTTCTTATTCAAAGGAACTTAAACAAATAGCGTGGCTCTGTGGTAGAACGCCTGCTTGCCACGCAGACGACCTTGCTTCGATACTCTCTCGGACCCAAAAAAAATTATCATTTATTTTATTTGCACCTTTCTCGATTTTTGGGTCACAGACAAGGTATGGTTTTTCGCTCGTAATGAACGACGCTAACGCCGACACTGACGCCGGAATTTCTGCGAAACGATTTCTTTGGCGTTATCGCGTTAAAATCCATGCCCACTATAACTGGTTGGGAACATTTGAGCAACACAAGGAAAGATACTACAGCAGCAGAAGTAAAGATGCTACAAAGGCCGACGCACAGATTTCAAGCCTTGCGGTGCACCGTCTGATTGGTGACACGAGGTGTTCCCCAGAGATGATCAGCTGTTAGCCGTCCCACGTTGTCAGCCGCGTGCTAGCTGGGTGGTCAGTGCAGCGCTCATGACCGAGTAATCGTACCGACGAGTGCGGTTACTGGATAACAGTCGACGGAAACGGTAATAACATCAGACGTTCTTTTAGGGTTACGGAAGAAGGAGGTGGCATCGGAGGATATTCGTCAGTTCGAGTGGCAGCGGCCTCACCCCCGGAAGTCACCATTCTCAGTTGCCCCGCGTTGACTTGCGCCATTGACACCAGTGGACTCAAAAGCTGGTCGCGCGCGCTTTGGTGATGTGGGCCGACGGGGTGATGACGACCGTGACTGTCATCGCTGCGGGGCAGGAGGGAGATGACTGCTCTCTAAGTACTCTTCAGTTTTGTGCGGGCGCTCATCATAGTGTGGACAACCGGCATCCTGGTAGAAAAGCGCAGGCCTATTCTTCGGTAGTAGCAGTCGTGGTACATGTGTCCAGACGGCTGGTTTTCCCACTGCCTTTCTGGTTTCTGCATCGGAGTGGTTGCTAAAGAGATTGAAAACTAGTGCGCAGTCTGCCAACCAGCCAGCAACGTCACAGTGTGAGCGTAAGCGATTTGCAGTGATTCCATACGTACAGCCTCCAGCATTTTTAATAATATCGCGCGAGCGTCGACCGCACGCAGTATCAGCGCCTTACAACGGCGATAATCTGCGAGACCGGCAACAGTACGCGCAGGCGCACAAAGTAGCGCTAGCGCAAGCGTCGTCTGCCACGCTGTTCCTTTCAGGACGATGCACGCCCTACCACAATGACTGTATTAGTCTCCTTAGATAAAAAAAAAGGAAAACAAAAGCGGTGTGAACAAAACCATGCGCACAACTTAAACCGTGATCTACCAATTCACGTTCTCTTGATCTTTCCTGTGATTACATTCAAAGAAACTGCTCAAAGTTGATGCGCAGGGAAATTTGAATAAAAAAAAAGTAATGTCAGTTTATTCCACCTAAAGAAGGTGCTAGTATTGGCAGCAGCGCATGCTGTTGAACGCAAACGTGGAAATTAAAAAAAAGCAAAACGTTCGTGACGTTTCTATCTGCGATTGTGCGCACTCCGGGCGCCTTTAACAAAGAAAGGGAGTGTTTCATCCTGAAAGGAACAGCCCGGCAGACGACGCTTGCGCTAGCGCTGCTTCGTGCGCCTGCGCGTACTGCTGCCAGTCTCGCAGATTATCGCCGTTGTAAGGCGCTGATACTGCGTGCGGTCGACGCTCGCGCGATATTATTAAAAATGCTGGAGGCTGTACATTCCATTTCACATAGACTAAAGAAACTCGCGGGGCAGTATGCGGTTGATGTTTTTTTCGGGTGGAAATAAATTGGGCAGCTTATGTGGCAAGATTGATAGGCGTGCAAAGGGGGGATGCAAGGGCGTTTGATAACGCTTGCGCAGTCAAGCACGTTAAGAAGTACACCGCGTGTTCTTCCGGGGTGGTATATAGAATTCCTTGTACGTGCGGCAGTGTCTACATCGGACAGACTGCCAGATGTGTTAATATCAGGCTGCGCGAACATGATAATTCTTTGAAGCGTGGGGTTTCATCTCACCTCGCCAGCCATTGCCGTGATTGCGGCTGCACGCCTTCGTTTGCGCAAACCTCAATCAATCGCCATCACAATCAGCGCACACGTGAAATAGCTGAGGCATACCACACGGCGAAGTGTGATAGCCATTGCATTAGTCAGGCATCTGTTTCATTATCAGAACAAGAAATCCGTTTCATTGATCGGTTGTAATCTGGCGTGGTGCATGGTTATTTTTTCTATATATGTATGTATATATATATATATATATATATATATATATATATATATATATATATAAGAAAGGAATTGTAAACTTAAGGGCTCGTTTGCTTTGTTAAACATAGTATTAATGAGAACTAACAGACAAAGATGCCAAGGAAAGTATAGGGGGAAGCTATTAGAAGTAATTGTAATGTAAATGTGAAGAAATGAAAGTGGACGAAAAGATAACTTGCCACCGGCAGGATCCGAACCTGCGACCTTCGAATAACGCGTCCGATGCTCTACCACTGAGCTACGGTGGCGGTCATCTCCCCGTCCACTTTATGGGGTATATATGTGTACTTAAACGTGGGAGCGTCAGTCAGCGCCGTCTGTTGCCATTACGGCGAGTGTGGAACACCCTTTTTTGCCTGTAGGCGTCACGTAGTACGTGATCTTATTACGAGAGGCCAGCTGACTAGTAATCCCTCGCATACCACCTGAAGGCATCAAGTCTGCCAGAACGAGACCCTCGTTATGAATGAAGGAAGGAATTGTAAACTTAAGGGCTCGTTTGCTTTGTTAAACATAGTATTAATGAGAACTAACAGACAAAGATGCCAAGGAAAGTATAGGGGAAGCTATTAGAAGTAATTGTAATGTAAATGTGAAGAAATGAAAGTGGACGAAAAGATAACTTGCCACCGGCAGGATCCGAACCTGCGACCTTCGAATAACGCGTCCGATGCTCTACCACTGAGCTACGGTGGCGGTCATCTCCCCGTCCACTTTATGGGGTATATATGTGTACTTAAACGTGGGAGCGTCAGTCAGCGCCGTCTGTTGCCATTACGGCGAGTGTGGAACACCCTTTTTTGCCTGTAGGCGTCACGTAGTACGTGATCTTATTACGAGAGGGCCAGCTGACTAGTAATCCCTCGCATACCACCTGAAGGCATCAAGTCTGCCAGAACGAGACCCTCGTTATGAATGAAGGAAGGAATTGTAAACTTAAGGGCTCGTTTGCTTTGTTAAACATAGTATTAATGAGAACTAACAGACAAAGATGCCAAGGAAAGTATAGGGGAAGCTATTAGAAGTAATTGTAATGTAAATGTGAAGAAATGAAAGTGGACGAAAAGATAACTTGCCACCGGCAGGATCCGAACCTGCGACCTTCGAATAACGCGTCCGATGCTCTACCACTGAGCTACGGTGGCGGTCATCTCCCCGTCCACTTTATGGGGTATATATGTGTACTTAAACGTGGGAGCGTCAGTCAGCGCCGTCTGTTGCCATTACGGCGAGTGTGGAACACCCTTTTTTTGCCTGTAGGCGTCACGTAGTACGTGATCTTATTACGAGAGGCCAGCTGACTAGTAATCCCTCGCATACCACCTGAAGGCATCAAGTCTGCCAGAACGAGACCCTCGTTATGAATGAAGGAAGGAATTGTAAACTTAAGGGCTCGTTTGCTTTGTTAAACATAGTATTAATGAGAACTAACAGACAAAGATGCCAAGGAAAGTATAGGGGAAGCTATTAGAAGTAATTGTAATGTAAATGTGAAGAAATGAAAGTGGACGAAAAGATAACTTGCCACCGGCAGGATCCGAACCTGCGACCTTCGAATAACGCGTCCGATGCTCTACCACTGAGCTACGGTGGCGGTCATCTCCCCGTCCACTTTATGGGGTATATATGTGTACTTAAACGTGGGAGCGTCAGTCAGCGCCGTCTGTTGCCATTACGGCGAGTGTGGAACACCCTTTTTTTGCCTGTAGGCGTCACGTAGTACGTGATCTTATTACGAGAGGGCCAGCTGACTAGTAATCCCTCGCATACCACCTGAAGGCATCAAGTCTGCCAGAACGAGACCCTCGTTATGAATGAAGGAAGGAATTGTAAACTTAAGGGCTCGTTTGCTTTGTTAAACATAGTATTAATGAGAACTAACAGACAAAGATGCCAAGGAAAGTATAGGGGAAGCTATTAGAAGTAATTGTAATGTAAATGTGAAGAAATGAAAGTGGACGAAAAGATAACTTGCCACCGGCAGGATCCGAACCTGCGACCTTCGAATAACGCGTCCGATGCTCTACCACTGAGCTACGGTGGCGGTCATCTCCCCGTCCACTTTATGGGGTATATATGTGTACTTAAACGTGGGAGCGTCAGTCAGCGCCGTCTGTTGCCATTACGGCGAGTGTGGAACACCCTTTTTTGCCTGTAGGCGTCACGTAGTACGTGATCTTATTACGAGAGGCCAGCTGACTAGTAATCCCTCGCATACCACCTGAAGGCATCAAGTCTGCCAGAACGAGACCCTCGTTATGAATGAAGGAAGGAATTGTAAACTTAAGGGCTCGTTTGCTTTGTTAAACATAGTATTAATGAGAACTAACAGACAAAGATGCCAAGGAAAGTATAGGGGAAGCTATTAGAAGTAATTGTAATGTAAATGTGAAGAAATGAAAGTGGACGAAAAGATAACTTGCCACCGGCAGGATCCGAACCTGCGACCTTCGAATAACGCGTCCGATGCTCTACCACTGAGCTACGGTGGCGGTCATCTCCCCGTCCACTTTATGGGGTATATATGTGTACTTAAACGTGGGAGCGTCAGTCAGCGCCGTCTGTTGCCATTACGGCGAGTGTGGAACACCCTTTTTTGCCTGTAGGCGTCACGTAGTACGTGATCTTATTACGAGAGGGCCAGCTGACTAGTAATCCCTCGCATACCACCTGAAGGCATCAAGTCTGCCAGAACGAGACCCTCGTTATGAATGAAGGAAGGAATTGTAAACTTAAGGGCTCGTTTGCTTTGTTAAACATAGTATTAATGAGAACTAACAGACAAAGATGCCAAGGAAAGTATAGGGGAAGCTATTAGAAGTAATTGTAATGTAAATGTGAAGAAATGAAAGTGGACGAAAAGATAACTTGCCACCGGCAGGATCCGAACCTGCGACCTTCGAATAACGCGTCCGATGCTCTACCACTGAGCTACGGTGGCGGTCATCTCCCCGTCCACTTTATGGGGTATATATGTGTACTTAAACGTGGGAGCGTCAGTCAGCGCCGTCTGTTGCCATTACGGCGAGTGTGGAACACCCTTTTTTGCCTGTAGGCGTCACGTAGTACGTGATCTTATTACGAGAGGGCCAGCTGACTAGTAATCCCTCGCATACCACCTGAAGGCATCAAGTCTGCCAGAACGAGACCCTCGTTATGAATGAAGGAAGGAATTGTAAACTTAAGGGCTCGTTTGCTTTGTTAAACATAGTATTAATGAGAACTAACAGACAAAGATGCCAAGGAAAGTATAGGGGAAGCTATTAGAAGTAATTGTAATGTAAATGTGAAGAAATGAAAGTGGACGAAAAGATAACTTGCCACCGGCAGGATCCGAACCTGCGACCTTCGAATAACGCGTCCGATGCTCTACCACTGAGCTACGGTGGCGGTCATCTCCCCGTCCACTTTATGGGGTATATATGTGTACTTAAACGTGGGAGCGTCAGTCAGCGCCGTCTGTTGCCATTACGGCGAGTGTGGAACACCCTTTTTTGCCTGTAGGCGTCACGTAGTACGTGATCTTATTACGAGAGGGCCAGCTGACTAGTAATCCCTCGCATACCACCTGAAGGCATCAAGTCTGCCAGAACGAGACCCTCGTTATGAATGAAGGAAGGAATTGTAAACTTAAGGGCTCGTTTGCTTTGTTAAACATAGTATTAATGAGAACTAACAGACAAAGATGCCAAGGAAAGTATAGGGGAAGCTATTAGAAGTAATTGTAATGTAAATGTGAAGAAATGAAAGTGGACGAAAAGATAACTTGCCACCGGCAGGATCCGAACCTGCGACCTTCGAATAACGCGTCCGATGCTCTACCACTGAGCTACGGTGGCGGTCATCTCCCCGTCCACTTTATGGGGTATATATGTGTACTTAAACGTGGGAGCGTCAGTCAGCGCCGTCTGTTGCCATTACGGCGAGTGTGGAACACCCTTTTTTTGCCTGTAGGCGTCACGTAGTACGTGATCTTATTACGAGAGGGCCAGCTGACTAGTAATCCCTCGCATACCACCTGAAGGCATCAAGTCTGCCAGAACGAGACCCTCGTTATGAATGAAGGAAGGAATTGTAAACTTAAGGGCTCGTTTGCTTTGTTAAACATAGTATTAATGAGAACTAACAGACAAAGATGCCAAGGAAAGTATAGGGGAAGCTATTAGAAGTAATTGTAATGTAAATGTGAAGAAATGAAAGTGGACGAAAAGATAACTTGCCACCGGCAGGATCCGAACCTGCGACCTTCGAATAACGCGTCCGATGCTCTACCACTGAGCTACGGTGGCGGTCATCTCCCCGTCCACTTTATGGGGTATATATGTGTACTTAAACGTGGGAGCGTCAGTCAGCGCCGTCTGTTGCCATTACGGCGAGTGTGGAACACCCTTTTTTGCCTGTAGGCGTCACGTAGTACGTGATCTTATTACGAGAGGCCAGCTGACTAGTAATCCCTCGCATACCACCTGAAGGCATCAAGTCTGCCAGAACGAGACCCTCGTTATGAATGAAGGAAGGAATTGTAAACTTAAGGGCTCGTTTGCTTTGTTAAACATAGTATTAATGAGAACTAACAGACAAAGATGCCAAGGAAAGTATAGGGGAAGCTATTAGAAGTAATTGTAATGTAAATGTGAAGAAATGAAAGTGGACGAAAAGATAACTTGCCACCGGCAGGATCCGAACCTGCGACCTTCGAATAACGCGTCCGATGCTCTACCACTGAGCTACGGTGGCGGTCATCTCCCCGTCCACTTTATGGGGTATATATGTGTACTTAAACGTGGGAGCGTCAGTCAGCGCCGTCTGTTGCCATTACGGCGAGTGTGGAACACCCTTTTTTGCCTGTAGGCGTCACGTAGTACGTGATCTTATTACGAGAGGGCCAGCTGACTAGTAATCCCTCGCATACCACCTGAAGGCATCAAGTCTGCCAGAACGAGACCCTCGTTATGAATGAAGGAAGGAATTGTAAACTTAAGGGCTCGTTTGCTTTGTTAAACATAGTATTAATGAGAACTAACAGACAAAGATGCCAAGGAAAGTATAGGGGAAGCTATTAGAAGTAATTGTAATGTAAATGTGAAGAAATGAAAGTGGACGAAAAGATAACTTGCCACCGGCAGGATCCGAACCTGCGACCTTCGAATAACGCGTCCGATGCTCTACCACTGAGCTACGGTGGCGGTCATCTCCCCCGTCCACTTTATGGGGTATATATGTGTACTTAAACGTGGGAGCGTCAGTCAGCGCCGTCTGTTGCCATTACGGCGAGTGTGGAACACCCTTTTTTGCCTGTAGGCGTCACGTAGTACGTGATCTTATTACGAGAGGCCAGCTGACTAGTAATCCCTCGCATACCACCTGAAGGCATCAAGTCTGCCAGAACGAGACCCTCGTTATGAATGAAGGAAGGAATTGTAAACTTAAGGGCTCGTTTGCTTTGTTAAACATAGTATTAATGAGAACTAACAGACAAAGATGCCAAGGAAAGTATAGGGGAAGCTATTAGAAGTAATTGTAATGTAAATGTGAAGAAATGAAAGTGGACGAAAAGATAACTTGCCACCGGCAGGATCCGAACCTGCGACCTTCGAATAACGCGTCCGATGCTCTACCACTGAGCTACGGTGGCGGTCATCTCCCCGTCCACTTTATGGGGTATATATGTGTACTTAAACGTGGGAGCGTCAGTCAGCGCCGTCTGTTGCCATTACGGCGAGTGTGGAACACCCTTTTTTGCCTGTAGGCGTCACGTAGTACGTGATCTTATTACGAGAGGCCAGCTGACTAGTAATCCCTCGCATACCACCTGAAGGCATCAAGTCTGCCAGAACGAGACCCTCGTTATGAATGAAGGAAGGAATTGTAAACTTAAGGGCTCGTTTGCTTTGTTAAACATAGTATTAATGAGAACTAACAGACAAAGATGCCAAGGAAAGTATAGGGGGAAGCTATTAGAAGTAATTGTAATGTAAATGTGAAGAAATAAAAACGTGGGAGCGTATATATATATATATATATATATATATATATATATATATATATATATATATATATATATATATATATATATATATATATATATATTTTTTTTTTTTTCAAATAACATTTCAGTTGTTAGACCAGGGCTTGTCCTGTCCACTTCTTTTTGTCTTTTGTCAATTTTTGTGCTACCCAACGATGGATAAGTTCCAACTCGCCCGCCTCTCAGTTCTACCAACTACTTCTTTCTCAGCCTCTACCGCCACTAGAGCGTGGCAAAATATGAATGTGCCTCCTTTCGCACGAGAGATTTCTAAACCTTTTTTTGTTCCGTCTGATCAGGCAAGTGTCCGCGGCGTATTCGTTAGAGCATCGGGCCTCTGTAATAAATGTTAAGTGTTGAAAAATTAGGGCAGCTTCACACTAGAGGTGCCAAGCCTGAACGAAGTGCGGAGCTGGGTGGCCTTCACTGTTTCTTTTCATTTTTATGTTTCTTTCTTTCTTGCGCCCTTTCCTTTTCTTTATTCTGCGTATTTTTCTGTGCATTTTTTTTCTCCGTCGCTTTCTTTCTTTTTCGCTATATATATATTTCTTTCTCTATCTCGCTCTTTCTATATTTCCCTTTCTTCCCTTTATTTCTATCACTCTCTTTCTGTTTATAACTTTCTTTGATTATATATCTCTCTCTTTTCATTCTATGTGTGACTTTCCCTTTCTTTCGCTACATTTGTCTCTTTTTTATATGCTATGCTTTACTCTCTTCCCTTCTCAATTACCTCCTCCTCACCCTTATTTCTCTTTCTTAAACCCTCCCCCCGTGTAGGGTAGCAAACCGGGTATAACCTGGTTAACCTCCCTGCCTTTCCTTTGCCTCTCTTTCTCTCTCTCTCTCTTGCTACACTATACTATACGAGGCTATGTATCGCTCCGCTAGCTTGCCGGGTGGTTAGGATGCTCGCCTTCTGATTGTGGGTCATCATCAGCCTGTCTACGTCCACTGCAGGGCAAAGGCCTCTCCCATGTTTCGCCAATGAACCCGGTCGTGTGCTTTCTGCTGCCACTTTATACCTGCAAACTTCTTAATCTCATCGACCCACCTAATTTTCTGTCTCCCCCCTCACGCGTTTGCCATCTCTTGGAATCCAGTCAGTTACCCTTAATGACCAGCGGTTATCCTGCCGACGTGCTACGTGCCCGGCCCATATCCATTTCTTCTTATTGATTTCAACTATGATATCCTTAACCCCCCGTTTGTTCCCTGACCCATTCTGCTCTCTTCCTGTCTCTTAAGGTTACACCTATCATTTTCCTTTCCATCGCTCGCTGCGTCGTCCTCAGTTTAAGTTGAACCCTCTTTGTAAGTATCCAGGTTTCTGCTCCGTAGGTAAGTACCGGTAAGATGCAGCTGTTATATACCTTCCTCTTGAGGGATAGTGGTAGACTACCATTCATGATTTGATAATGCTTGCCGAATGAGCCCCATCCCATCCTTATTCTTCTAGTTATTTCACTCTCATGGTTCGGCTCCGCGGTTACTACCTGTCCTAAGTAGACGTACTTCTTTACAACTTCCAGTGTCTCGCCACCTATCGCAAAGCGCTGTTCTCTGCCAAGATTGTTCCACATTACTTTAGTTTTATGCACATTAATTTTCAGACCTACTCTTCTACTTTCCGTATCCAGTTCAGTAATCATAAGCTGTAATTCGTCTCCCGCGTTACTCATCAATGCAATGTCATCAGCGAATCGCAGGTTACTGAGATACTCTCCATTAACTCTTATCCCTAACTCTTCCCAATCTAGGGCCCTGAAAACCTCCTGTAAACACTCGGTGAAAAGCATTGGAGAGATCGTGTCTCCCTGCCGTACGCCCTTCATTATTGGGATTCTGTCGCTTTCTTTATGGAGAACTATAGTGGCTGTGGATCCGCTGTAGATTTCTTCCATTATGTTTATATAGGCTTCGTCAATGCCCTGATTCCGCAGTGCCTGCATGACTACTGATGTCTCCACCGAATCAAATGCCTTCTCGTAATCTATGAAGGCTATGTATAGGGGTTGGTTGTATTCCGCGCATTTCTCTATCACCTGATTGATAGTGTGAATATGGTCTGTTGTTGAGAAGCCTGTACGAAATCCTGCCTGGTCCTTTGGTTGATTGAACTCTAATGTCGTATTAATTCTGTTAGCAATAACTTTTGTAAATAGCTTGTAGACAACAGACAGTAAACTGATGGGCCTGTAATTTTTCAGGTCCTTGACGTCCCCTTTCTTATGGATCAATATGATGTTGGCATTCTTCCAAGAATCTGGTATCCTCCCTGTCGAGAGACACTTCGTATACAGGGTGGCCAGTTTTTCTAACATAATCTCTCCACCGTCTTTCAACAGGTCTGATGTATCCTGATCCTCACCAGCGGCTTTGCCTCTTTGCATTCCCTTTAGGGCTTTCTTTACTTCTCCTGTCAATACTGGTGGGATGTCAGATTCCTCTGGGCTATTATTGCTTCTTACGTTATCATCCTGACTGTCTCGGCTGCTGTACAGATCTCTGTAGAACTCTTCCGCTACCTCAACTATTCTATCCATATTGGTTGTGACCTTGCCTTCCTTGTCCCTTAATGCATAGCCTACATCTGATTTTTGCCTATGCACAGTTTTGTCTTCATAGCTTTGAGGCTTCTTCCGTTCTTTAGAGCATGCTCAATTCTCTCCATATTATACTTTCTTATGTCGGCTACTTTACGCCTATTGATTGTGGGTGCACGGGTTCGAATCTCGCCTTGTCAAGAAATTATTATCGCCAAGAATTTTCTCTTTCTCTCTTTTTTAGCTCTCTCTCTCTTTCTGTACTCGTTGTCTCACTCCTCCAAGTTATTACAGCCCACGCCGGACAAATTGGCGCAGTGGTACAGCGCGCGTCTGGCGGACATGTTCGGGAAGAGAAGCAGAAGATGAAGAGGACGAAGAGAGTGCGCACAGGCCGAGTTGCACGCGCTAGAAAGGTAGAGGTCATTCATGATCATGATAGTTTACGCGAACGAGTAAAAGTATAGCGAAAAGCATGACAGCTCTGCCGTAATAAAAACCGCGCACAACGGCATGTTATAAAAGTCTCATTTTTTTAGCGGCATAAGTTCTTGGTTACGCCACCTAGTGTTCGCAAAAACCAGTTTGCGGGTATGGGCCACAAGAATTGGACAAGTCGCACCACCGAGTGCAAGCGTTTATGGGAACCATTTGAATGCGTTGCTGGCGGGAAAGGGAATTGCCGTTGATAAAAAGAGAGATGAGGAAGGGAAGAGGGGGGATGCATAACATAGTCATGTATAGTATAGCAAGGGGTTGCAAACGAAAGTGAGGGTGAGGAGGAGGGAAAGGCGGTAGGGAGAGGGTGAACAACGTCATAGTTTTGTATAAAATAGTAAGGAGGGTAAAGCATTGCATAGCCACGGTATGATACGATACCATAGCAAGGGGTGGTGAATGGAGTATGGGAGAGTAGTGGTATGAGGACCGATATGGGGGGCTAGGAGGACGGGAAGGGGTGGAGAATAGTATAGCCATGTATAGCATAGTATAGAAAGGGGGTGATCAGGGGGAAAGGAGGAGTGGAACACCAGCTGCTCCACTGTTACCTCAGTCTTCTCACCACTAGTTTGTAGCTCCCCCCAATTTTATCATTTTCTTACAAACACAAATTCAGCGCCTCCGCCCACCCCTCCGAACATGCCTCCGTAGCTTCATCATGCCTCCGCCTTCAGGTCTCAGAAGAGTGGTAAGTTGGGTGAGTTGGTAAGGATCCATAATTTAACTGCGCAAAAAAAAAACGGACGGAAACACGAAGGGAAGATAAGCACAAACAGGCGCAGACTATCAACTGAACTTTTATTGCACGAACAAGGCAATATTAAGGACAGAAAGCAAGAGAGGGCAAACTGGTAGGAGAAAAAGGCAAGAGGGACCCATACCAAAAAAATTGGCCGCGTATCTGCGTGCTTCGCTGCAAATGTCGTCGAAAGACGATAGTCTTGTGCCGACTGCACTGCATGAGCGGCATGAGTACCACAATTTAATAGCTGGGCTAGCCGCTGGGCTCGTTTTTCGGACGTTTTCCGGGCACGCTTAGACGGACGCCGGCGTTTCTCCGCTGAAATTTGGTCGTCGGTCTTTTCTCTGCGTTCTCTGATCATGTCTTGTAGAATGGGTCGTATTTCATCAAGCGGCCATATATGTTTTGCCTTGCCTGAGACAGCACTCTTCTACGATGAATCAGCCGCATCTGGCTGGCATTGATAAAACAGAAGAGGACGCCATCTACAGCGCTACCGGGGAACATCGGCTTGTGTTGAACTATGCTGCTGCCAGGTGGAAGCACCACAGCGTCGAAGTTAAATCACTGGGCGGAGACTTGTTTTGTACACAGCGGCGCATTTTCAGCGCCGCGTAATAAACACTAGGATCTTTATAATTACGTATCTATAGATTTTGTTTTAAAGGAACACTGTGAATAGTACTAAGGTATTGATGTTGTGCCTCAGGTATGCGTAATATTTGATTTTTAATTGCCCACGCTCACCCGTATGAACACATGCCTTTCGGTGAAGATTGGAGGTCGTAAGGCAGGGGGTTAAACTTTAGCCAGTTAGCTGAATCGTGGGACGTGCCGACAAACAGAGAAACAAACAGACAGACAGACCAAAATTTCTTCGTTTAGGTATCGCAATAAAGACTATCGTCTTTAAAAAAAAAACCGAGGCCACATCAGCCATAGCACGCCCATCATACAAAACCAAGGTAACTGAGCTCTTTCTCATGTACAGCAACAGAGGGAACACTGACGCAAGACTCAGATTCCCTCCTTATGTGCGCAGCCTCAACTAGTTCACGCGCTCTTTGATTTTTATGGCGGAACAACACAGAAGTGTAACTAAAAAGCGGTGCGCAGCCGCATTCCCTGCAGTGCGCTGCGAAAGGAAGGCCGGAGTGGCCTTTCAGAGAATTATAATGTTCTCTAAGTCGGACATTTAGACAACATCCCGTTTGTCCCACGTACACGCAATCGCAAGAGAGGGGTGTGGAGTAGACAACACTGGTGATACAAGATACATAATTATGAACATGACTAACACTACACTTATCCTGCTGGACAATTTGTCGATTGGCCACACGTCGGTCAACTTTTGTGTTTCCGTCCGTTTTTTTGCGCGGTTAAATTATGGAGCCTTCAGGTCGACTGAACCGGTAATTTTTCCAGCAGACGGTGCTATCGTCGAAGCAATGATAATTTCATAAACAGGTAGTGTCAGCTATCTGGCTCCCTCTTACGGGTGAAACACGGTATGCAGCGTGACAACCTATTCGTCGCGAACGATTTAACTGCTTTAGCTGGGTGTGACATTTTGTGCATCCTCTTCGCTGGAATTAAGTCACTGCTATGCATGATCAGGCAGTGTTTACTGATGAGAGTTTTAACATTAAAAGCAAAGATAATATTAGTTTTTTATGCCTCTTACTCTTTATTATAAGCCGTAGAGTGGAAAGGAATATTTAGCATATTAACCCCCATTGAAACATAAAATATGCGTCCCGAATTTTTCTCTCAGAATACGTAAAATATCCAAGTTGGATTCAATTAATCTTACGAATTTCCAAAAAAATCGATAACCAGATGCGCGCACATATTGGACCGCATGCGAAAGTACAGATTTCCCATGAGAAAAAAAAAAGAACTCAAATAAGGTTTCTCCGCTTTAGCTCATGACATGGTACAATAAATATATGGAAATTCGACAAAAAGATTGCATGACGGATATCGCTCATCAGATGAACAGAATCACCATGTAGAAAATAAAATCACGCAATACAACGAGAAAGGCTTATGATAAGTAAAGTTGGGCATTTTTTTTCTGCTGCCAAAATGTGTTCAAATTCCTATGATTTTACATGTTCAGCAGATAACCAACGGTCTAAAACGAGGTATGGTCTCGCTGTCTCGTTAAGGACAACTTTCCTTGTCGGAAGATTGGCTTCAATAACAATTATTCATCTAGCACAGCATAGTAATTTATGCTGTCATACGACAAAGCGGCGCATACAAATACGCATGTGACCGGAGCACCTTTCGAAGGCCGCACTTCTCTACGCTCGACGGCGCCGGGTAAGCGAGTATTACTTCACCCGTATCCCAGAGCGCAAGAACGCGGAGGAACAGAATGCTGTGAGACTTGCTCGTCAGGATAGCATCGCACGCGCCATGAATATACTCTTCAATACACTACATTAACCGATCGATGACACACAGTATGAAAAGAAGCATCAGCTAATTTTGCCTAACTTTACTAAAATTCAAAACAACTTGATAGTCCTGCTCACATGAACGTTCGGGAAGACCAGTCACAATGAAACTGAACTTTCGAAGCTCTGCTATGCAATTGCGCCTAACCTGACTAAAATTCAAAAAAAAAAAAACTTGCGATAGTCCCGGTCACATGGGGCCTGTGGGGAGTTTCATTTTAATTCATGGGGCCTATGGGGAGTTTCGCAAATCGTATGATTGGAAAACTGATATATGCTCGCCTCTACGCGCGAATGTTAGTCTTGTTTGGATTGCACATATATATACTGTGTTGTGCGAACTTCCACATTGAAGCGTGCTCAGCCGAAGTGTGGGTCCTGAACACATCGCCTATACAATGTTTGTTGCCAAGTAGACATGTGTATTAAAACTGATCACGTGCAGTGCTATTATCAGGATTGCCAGGCTGGGCTACTTTGCGTCAATTTGGCTACTTATTAGGCTGGTGCGGGCAGAAAAACGGCTTGACTACTTTAAGTGTGAAGCATTTCTTAGCGAACCTAAGACACCTTGGCCGTTTCTATCTATCTATCTATCTATCTATCTATCTATCTATCTATCTATCTATCTATCTATCTATCTATCTATCTATCTATCTATCTATCTATCCATCTATCTATCCATCTATCTATCTATCTATCTATCTATCTATCTATCTATCTATCTATCTGTCTATCTATCTATCTATCTATCTATCTATCTATCTATCTATCTATCTATCTATCTATCTATCTATCTATCTATCTATCTATCTATCTATCTATCTATCTATCTATCTATCTATCTATCTATCTATCTAGCGGCCTACGTCTCGGCGCTCTCGTGGTCGTCTCCTTAACTTGACACATACCAAAATTCGCATGGGAGGGTATTGTGTATGACGAACACGATGAAAACATCAATATATGAATAGCGTGAGATACTTTTCGCGTACGTCATGAAACCCTTCCTGCAGTCCCGTGTTGCACACACCTGTATACCTCGGCCCAGCGAATGCGGGTATACGCCACAAGTGATTCACAGTTTGCGTCAACCGAGGAACGGCAATTAAAGACTTCCAAAAATTTTACGCGATCGCGTTATGGGGCTTGTGTCGCAAAAATGCGGGGCAGGCGTCAAAAGCGTTGTCGGTGAGGAGAATATTAGAGGAACGGAACGAATGAAAATTGTGGTAAGAGCTGCCATCCAACCAAGGCATTTTGTATTGCAGTCAAGTATTCATCCACACAGCTACGCCAATGCTTGAAACTTCTTACGAAGATCGTATAAAGGCGTCATATCGCGGCAATGTCAACTGTGGTTGCATGGCTTGCTATCAGGGATTCTGGGATTTTTTCCTGTCAGGAGATGAACTATTTCAGTGAATAAGTCTTTGCGAGTCCTACAGAGCGTAAATTCTGGTTGCGGGCGGTGCCTTGATTAAAAGAGATGTCCGCCGCTATGGAGCAGTGGTTATGGTGCTCGGCTCCTGAACCGAAGGTCACGGGTTTGATTCCGGCAGCGGCGGTCAGATTTCGATGCAGGCGAAATTGTAGAGGCCCGTGTACTGTGCGATGTCAGTGCACGTTAAAGAACACCGGATGGTCGAAATTTCCGGAGCCCTCCTCTACGGCGTCTCTCATAATCATATCATGGTTTTAAGACATTAAACCACTGATATTATTATTATTATTATCATCATTATTACTATTATTATTATTATTATTATTATTATTATTATTATTATTATTATTATTATTATTATTATTATTATTATTATTATTATTGTTGTTGTTGTTGTTGTTGTTGTTGTTGTTGTTGTTGATTACAAGAGACTCGTCTCACTGCGCATCAATGAGGACCGTACTTACTTTTTCTGCAGAAGGCATCACTCTCAAAAATCTCCAGAGAGGAAACAGCACATTGGACATTAATTTCCTGTTTTCAGCATCAGTAAAGTTTGTTCCCCCCTGCGAAAGTGGCAGCAACGATTTCAAGTTATTCGTGGCATTACAAGCACGAGATATGTATCTCGCGCCTTGGATAAAGATAGCATATACCTGTGATCAAATCAATGAAACTTTCTTTTTATGCACACGGTTTTCATGGGAGGCAAGCTACGGGTGACAGGATGTCATTTCACAGCG
>JALIZH010019616.1:0-18451 GCA_030522465.1 Rhipicephalus appendiculatus | reverse complement strand
ACATTTCTAGCCTTGTTCATAGCGCCCCTCCGATGAGAGTGTAGGGTAAGGTGGGGCAAAATGAGGCAAAAATTTGAAAATAGTGAATATTTATTTCTATTTCACTCTTTACCCCTAACCGACAATGCAGAAACTTTCCTTTTGGTACAAGGTATGTGCTACATAAATATGACCATGTTGCCACTGTTAAACAGTTTATTTTAAAAAGAAATAAAAAATGCACCAGATGTCTCATTTTTGCCCCAACCTGCGGGGCAAAACGAGACAGTGTGAAAAAATTTAACCCTTCATTTTTTGCAGTAGAAGCACTTGAAATTAAACTCCGTGGGCCCTCACGCAGCCTTCATGACCCCAGTCCTTGCACTCCACGCATCGAATCCATACAGAATCCGGTGCTGTTTTGCTCCAAAACTCCTTGCAGATCAAACACCACCAGTCTTTCTTTGTGCTATTGTTGTATTTTGTTGAATGCTTGCACTTCATTTGATTATTCAACGATTGGACGCTAGATATATTCTGACGCTAGATATATTCTGACGCATCTTCTTCGCCTCCTTTTTGCCGTTTTGGGGCAGAACTGCACGGGCGTTTCGTGGCTTTCAGCTTCGTCAGCCGGGCTTCGTGAGGCGATGAATTTAAAACTGTGCTAGATTCAATTTTTCTAGCACAAATTTGGTATTGAAGGAAAACTCCATAGCGAGACGTGTTTGTGAACGGCTTGACTTGGAGATTCTTCCAAATTTGGGTTCGCCTCCTGAGAGCATCCTTGGGAACGCGGAAAAATCTCGATGCAGCACGAATGGAGTGGGTGTCCTGAACAGCAGTCAGTGCTTTTTTCACGTCGTTTTCCTCCCAGGAAGCTTTATATGATATTTCCTTGTGCGTCCGAACCTTCCTAAACAATAAAATATAATATATAATGAGTGTAAGTAAATGGTTCACTTAATGAGACACTCTCTAAGGCTATTCAATGCCTTTTTTGTCGCGTTTTGCCCCCCCTCACATGCCCAAATTAAAAAAAATTTCCGCTTTGGCCCCGCGCACCAAGTGAACTGAAATTTTGGTGGTATGTAGCTAGTAGTATAAATATAAATACTTACGTTGTTGTACTGACGCCAGATTAGCTTCATGCACGGATCCGAAAATTTGGCCGAGCAGAATTTCGTCCCTTTTTGACGGGTCACGAACACACTGACACCAGCCGCGTAATTTTTCCCACGCGAACGCTGTGAGCAATCATCAACTTTTACACATAAAAAAGGTGGACAACTACCAGCACCTCTCGCTGAAATATAGAAACAAAGAAAAGTGCTTTCTGTATTAGCTATAGAGGTCGGCAAAGTCAAAATGTCGCGTTTTGCCCCGTGTCTCATTTTGCCCCGCCTTACCCTAAATGGAGTGTTGGAAGGGTGTTTTAATTACGAACATCCACATTTCAAAAATAAGGGTGTAATAAGGGTGTTTATAAGGGCGGTTTTTACGCAAACACCTGTTTTACACCCTATGTGAAAGGTTGTTCGTCTACTCGAAACACCTCATATATGTTTATTTCAAGAGGACATCAGCATGGTATCCGCAGCATATCCTTAAGATATGGGAAGGCATTTTGCAATGTCACTCACGTGGCCGCGTAGTTGTGGTCGTTGACTTGCTTTTCTTCGACGTTGTCGATTTGGGGCCTGGACCGCACAACAAGAGAAGAATTGTATAGTACCACTAACACATGTTTATAAAGTACACCCATTTTCTTAAATCAAACCAAAGTTTCTTTATAGCGTGAAGATGTGGGCAAGCTTGGGCGAAAAGCGAAACAGTTCGCTTGAAGAAAGCCCAAGCCCCCATACACAAGGTATACAGTAGAGACACACAAAAAAATACTACTACGAAATCAAAGCAGCGCGTTACATACATAAAAAACAAAATGTGGCTTTTTTTTTCAAAAAGAGCCAAATGCCAAAGCCTAAACTGGGCTATATTTTATGGGAGCGTAGAGCGTGCCTCAGTATCTTTAGCTTCTAAAACAATTGGAATCAAAATAGGGAAATTCCTGATTCTAACGTGAACTCAAAATGCAGTTTCTAATCAAAAATGAGCCAAATCATGTACCTGATTCAATCGAACTGAAGGACATTCCTAAAACCGGCACTGCGTCAGCAATCGGGACCAGACCAACTAACACGGGTTCATGCAATCGGTTTCATTTCTGTCCGTAGTTGCTTACTATCGTGTCAATTAGTTTTTCTAGGGCGTGTTTGCACTTACCGAAGGACATGATGTTGTCGGCCGAAAGCCGAATATAAAGTAAGAGGCCGACTTTTTCTACTTCTTTTTAGATGCGAAGCATCTTATGTTCAGGGGCTATGTGCGTCCCTCCCGCGTCCGGCGTCCCGCGTCCGGTCACTTTCATGAAGTAGGGGAAGCAGCCACTATGCGAACTAAAACACTGTAGTACAAAAAAATGCCCCCCCCCCCCCCGAAGGGAATCGTGAGGAAATGCGAATGCATTTCGCGCGCGCTTCACTCCATTTATATATGGTGGTTGTGGTTCGAAGAAGGAAAAAGGCGCCTATTTTCTGCAGCCCGGTCGGGAGCACGGCGCAGCGCCTTTTTTTTTTTGCTTTTTTATTTATTTTATTTTTTTATTTTTTTTCATATATAGCTCCGCCGAGCTCCCCGCGATGCGAGCGCCCTCACACGTCAGAGCGCGCTCCTCCTCTCCACTCACTCTCCGCTACTCCGCCCACACCTGCTGCGGTTGCTAGGGGGCGAGGATAAGCGCGCCCGCAGCTGTTGCTATGGGAGAGGGAGTGAGAGCGGAGAGAAAACACCTGCCATGGCGGACAACGCCAACGCCGCACAACGCCGGATGCCTGACATAGCCCGACTATGAAATGCCTTCCGAATTTAAACCTTCCCTATCTCCCGCTAAAGGGAACCATGTGTGGATGCGAAGCAGCGGGGAGATAGCTTGAGCGGGAGGAACGTCGCCGCTCTCGTTTCACAGGTAGCTGTCCTCTCGTTTCACGGCAGCTGTCCGGGCGCTGCACAGAATGACGGGCGCACGTTCCGTCACTTTCACACCGCGGAACTACCGCGGCGCCCCCAGCCGGGTATGCAGCTGTCGCACCACATGTCGTGCGCGCCGCTCCGTAGAGGATTCCTAAATGAGAGGACGGGGCGGACCGTAGGAGAGGAGAGGGGGAGGGGACGTGCATGCGCTGTGGGGGGTTTGGGGCGCGGGAAGCCGCTCCGTAGAGTAGAGGATTCCTAGAGGAGAGAGGGGGGAGAGGGACGCGCATGCGCTGTGGGACGCCGGAGCCGCTCCGTAGAGTAGAGGATTCCTAGAGGAGAGGGGGAGAGGACACGCATGCGCTGTGGGGATGTGGGACGCGGGCGCCGCTCCGTAGAATAGATGATTCCTAGAATAGAGAAAGGGGGGTGAGCGTAGGAGAGGATAGGGCGAGGGGACGCGCATGCACTGGGGGGAGGTGTGGAACGCGGGGGGCCGCTCCGTAGAGTAGAGGAGTCCTAGAGGAGAGATAGGGGGTGAACGTAGGAGAGCAGAGAGAGAGGGGAAGGGGACGCGCATGCACTGTGGTGGTGTGGGACGCGGGAAGGAGGGACGGACTGAGCCCCCCTCCAAACACATGCAAGCAATATCAAGGAATGGGGTCAACCTGGGCGACAGACACCACCTGCCTAACCATCATTGCTAAGCAGCCTCTCTGTGCTCTCTGGCCATGACTCTGATGTAGAGCACTGCACGGGCCGGCTTTTTCCGGCCCGGGCCCGGCCCGGCCCGAAATCGCAATGCTCAGGCCCGCCCGAGCCCGGCCCGGTGTTTTTTAAATACGGCCCGTACCCGGCCCGGGCCCGAGAGGGTTTGGGCCCGGCCCGACGCGGCCCGGCCCGGCTTATTTCAAAAAATTATTTTTTTGAGCATAAAGGAAGCGCTGTCCAATCTTCGCTTATAGTGAAGATACCAGCCACGCACAAGATAGTTCCTGGACAGTGTTGGGAGAATTTATGACAGTGTCACGATTTTCACTGGTACTGTGTCTGCCATCGGTTAATTACGCCCGTAACACTTTTGCGAAAGAATTGCAGGGGGGATATATGAGGAAGCACAGCTGGCTGTCCATGCACGCAGCGCTAACCATGAATGTTATTACTGCATTTCAAAGAACGACTACAACATACAGCGCCCACATAAAGTGGAAAAACAGCGGACATTTATAGTCGAGCTTACATTAATTGCTGACAAGCTGGGACTACTGAGTAAATAGAGCAGAACATATCCTGGGAACTTGGTTTATTGCGCAATGCAACGAGAGAGAGAAAAAAACTTGCTCTAACTACTCCTGGGAGGGTTCGCCAGGCTGGGTCGCTTGTTCCGACTAAAGCAGGAAGAAAGTACACCTTTCTTGCATAACCTGTCACTCTCCTAAACTCGACGTGTCCGAAAACAAATCGTGACGCAGGTTAGTCCAATAGTAAGGTCATATTACGGTTACCTAAAAATCTGTAGCAGGGCCAATTGAATATTTTTCTTAATTTCCTTACATAAAATTAAAACGAATAAATCCATCAGTCAATGAAACGAACTTTTATTTCGCCCAAATATATTAAGAGGATGGTGGAGAAAGAGCCGCATAAACTATAGCTTAACAAACCTGAAACGTGCAGCTCGCGAGCAAGTCGCACTTACGAAAACACATAGGAATACCTAGGTGCGTGTGCGTGTAGGCGCGGGATGCCTTCTAGCGCGGCCTTAGTAGAACATTCTTGATCTTAAGATACCCGATTCCCCCCTCAGACACCCGTAGGGTCCCGTACTTTGACTAACTCGATATAACGAAACAAATTTCGAGATCCGTCCCGATTTAACAAACCTTTTTTTTTTTCGGAAAATGAGATAGAGAATTGATCATTCTTTGTCTATTTTCAGATAACGCCCCAAAAGTTATTGATTGCGAGCAAACGGCAGCATCGCGGAACACCTTTGTCCAATTTAAACTGCGTGGCCATTGCTAACAAAACGCAAGCAAGCCAAGATCACCGACTTCTTTGCTGGGAAATAAATATGTTGTCACCTGTGGCCCTTATTGTTTAGGTAACAGAGAGAGAAGCAACTTTATTGAGAGAAGCAACTTTATTTTAAGCTAACAATTAGTGTTGCTTCATACACCCTGGACGTGGCGGTCGTTTCCTAAGGCCGCTATTTCATTTTTCGCGCCTTTACGCTACGCAAATATGATGCCATGGTAGCTTTCCGGATGCCGCTACACCATATAATCGAATGTACCGAAATTAAGTAACCGCGAAATGCCGTCTTCGGGTTAACGAAGTTTTCGATTTAACGAAATAATTCGCGGCTCCCCTCAAATTCGTTAAATCGAGTTTTAACTGTATTTGTGTGTTGCAACAGAAAAAGTCACTACAAAGCGCAAGATTAATACGAAAGCGCACGTGGGAACGTACGGCACCTTAGCACTGCGTCTTACAAAAGAGGCGCTCGGTAAGACAGCTGGTAAAGAAAGCAAAAATGCAAAAAGAGAGAAAAAGTGTACAAGGCGCGAAACCAATACCCATTCACAGCAATTCAGTCGGACGTATTAAACCGAAATGAGGAAATTAGTGACCTGACGAAACACGACGACATTCTGTCGACAAACTTAAAATGAGTGTCCTGGACTTTCCTTTCGCACTGTACATCCGTGATAGTAAAGCTTTGTGACTGTAGTAGAGCGAAGAAAGCTTAAAAACTGCTAACTTACCTCAGAGTCAATTCCAGTTATGTCATCGACTGATGAACTAGCCCTAGCAACTCATGAGGCTATGAAATCAAGCCCAGTTGAAGAGCCGGTGGTGCCGATGAACAGCGTAATCGACGTCAATAACGCTCGGTGACGCTGAGGTTTACATAATGTAACGAGCAGTTCATTTACAGAATTGCAGAACTACACTCGGCACCGTGACTCTGGTTTTCCACTTGGCCCCTTTTCAAATGTCGAGCCAGAGAGAGAGTGAGTTGATATTTCTGCAGGAATCACGTGACTCTCGTGAATCGTGCGTCGATTGGCTTCCGTGATGAACACGCTGCCGTGTGCTCCGTACGTACATATGACGCGTTCGGCGTTCGGCGCCGCTGCTGCGCCGTGGCTCGCCAACGGAGACGGGCGCCGTGGTGGCGCGGCGCCTACGCCTCCTCTCTCTGTCTATCCTCGGTCTTTTAAAATTCGTTGCGTTGGTTGCGTGCCTCGTAGTTTTGTGTTCGACCGAACATGCGTATCTTCGTAGTCGTGTTGACCAGTCTACAGAGTCACGAAGGCGGAAGCAGGCGCGGCGGGCATGCGAGCGTAGCTGCATACTCGAAATGTTTCACATGATACCGATGGGCACATCTTATATGCACTGATCTGGCCAGTGCACCGTTGCTTCACTCTTGCCGCAGTGCTGCTCAGCTACACCATTTCTTTTGATACACGGTACCCAAGTACGTGTTTCACTCAATGTAATGGCGGGAACATATATGAGACAATATCCAGAAATTATATGTAACATACCGACGGACGCAGAATGCGCGACGTCTTGTATTGTGCGATTTCAGTGCACGCTAATGCACTTCAGGTGGTCTAAATTACCCAGAGCCTTCCACTGCAGCGTCTCAGATAGCCTGAATAGGTTCGGGACGCTAAATGCCCAAAAACAACAAAGCCAAACAGCATTACGCGCCATTGCCGACAGTGTATGAGAATCGGGCCTGAGACGGGCCTGACCGAGGCCCGGGCCCGGCCCGGGCCCGAAGCTCATGGGCCCGAGCCCGGCCCGGGCCCGATCCAACCATTACTTACCCGGCCCGACCCGGCCCGCGGGCCGGGCCGGGCCCAGGCTTTCGGGCCGGCCCGGGCCTGTGCAGTGCCCTACTCTGATGACTGTGGTAGTGGTTGACGGCCTTCATATTACTACAGTGTTCTGGTTCGCATAATGGGTGTTCCCTACTTCATGAGTGGCCGGACGCGGGAGGGACGGACATAGCCCCGAGCATAAGATGCTTCGCATCTAGTAAGGCCGTCAATCACCCCTACACTCATCAGAGACATGGCCGAGAGCACAGAGTGGCTGCCTAGCAATGGCTAGGCAAGTGGTGGGTGCAAGCAAAGCATAACGCGCACTGCCGGTGGTGTCTGTCGCCCACGTCGACTCCATTCCTTGATCTTGCTTGCATATGCTTGTGGGGGCTTTGTCCGTCCCTCCTTCCCTCATCCTGCGTCCCACAGCCCCTCTCCTCCCTTACGCTCCAGCCCTTTCTCTCCTCTAGGAATCCTCTACTCTACGGAGCGGCGCCCGCGTCACGTTGACTCCATTCCTTGATCTTGCTTGCAGGGGCTTTGTCCGCCCTCCTTCCCGTGTCCCACACCCCCCTCTCTCTCCTCTCCAACGCTCTCTACCTTTCTCTCCTCTAGGAATCATCTACTCTACGGAGCGGCGCCCGCCTCCCGTTGACATTCCTTGACCTTGCTTGCATGTGCTTGCGGGGGCTTTGTCCGTCCCGCGTCCCACACCCTCTGTCTCTCCTCTCCTACGCTCCCGCCCTTTCTCTCCTCTAGGACTCCTCTACTCTACGGAGCGGCGGCCGCGTTCCGTTGATTTCATTCCTTGATCTTGCTTGCGGGGGGCTTTCTCCGTCCCTCCTTCCCGCGTCCCACAACCCCACCGCGCATGCGCGTCTCCTCCCCCCTTTCTCTCCTCTCCTACGCTCCCCCTTTCTCTCCTATAGGAATGGTCTCCTCTACGGAGCGGCGCCCAGGTCGCACAGCACATGCGCGTCCCCTCTCCCTATCTCTCCTCTCCTATGGTCCTCCCCCTCCCGTCGTCTCTTCTAGGAATCCTCTACTCTACGGAGCGGGGCGCGGTGCGACAGCTGCATTCTCTACTGCGGGCGCCACGGTAGTTCCGCGGTATGAAATGACGGAGCGCGCGCGCGCCTCATTCTCTCTCCTGTGCAGCGCCGCGATGAGGGCCCGGGCCGCTGCCGCGAATCGGGAGCAGCGACGTTTCTTTCGCTCAAGCCAGTCATCTCCCAGCTGCTTCGCATCCACACATGGTTCCCTTTAACGGGAGATGGGGAAGTTTTTTCCTTGTGTTCCTTTTCGAGTTACGAGTTCTGCTGCTCCAAGACAGCATATTTGAAATAAAAGTCATATGATGTGCAGGTATTGACCTCCAATTTATTCCTTGAAGAAGGAAAAGAAGTGATCCGAAACGACACTGCAGAAAAGGAGCTCGGCAGAAGAATATATGGAGCACTTTTCAAGACCTTCAGTAGATACAACAACAAGGAAACGCTGCCAACTGTCCAGAATATTGCGCCTTTTGCAAGGAAGGACCCCTCGCTCATCAAGTCTAGTCATCGCCATTGCACCCATGCGATCAAGGACGGTACCGACAGAAGCAAAACGATGATGTTAATTGTATCGCAAAATATTGCTACCCTTCGATCTTCATGTCTAGTCATCGCCATTACGTCCATGCCATCAAGGACGGCATCGACAGAAGCAAAACGATGATGTTAATTGTATCGCAAAACATTGCTACCTTTCGCTCTTCAAGTCTAGTCATCGCCATTACGCCCATGCGATCAAGGACGGCACCGACAAAAGCACAAGGATGATATTAATTGCATCGCAAAATATTCCTACCCTTCGCTCTTCAAGTCTAGTCATCTCCATTACACCCATGCGATAAACGACGGCACCGACAGAAGCAAAACGATGATGTGAATTGTATCGCAAAATATTGCTACCCTTCGCTCTTCAAGTCTCGTCATCGCCATTACGCCCATGCGATCAAGGACGGCACCGACAGAAGCAAAACGATGATGTTAATTGTATCGCAAAATATTACTACCCTTCGCTCTTCAAGTCTAGTCATCGCCATTACGTCCATGCGATCAACGACGGCACCGACAGAAGCAAAACTATGATGTTAATTGTATCGCAAAATACTGCTACCCTTCGCTCTTCAAGTCTCGTCATCGCCATTACGCCCATGCGATCAAGGACGGCACCGACAGAAGCAAAACGATGATGTTAATTGTATCGCAAAACATTGCTACCCTTCGCTCTTCAAGTCTCGTCATCGCCATTACGCCCATGCAATGAAGGACGGCACCGACAGAAGCAAAACGATGATGCTAATTGTATCGCAAAACATTGCTACCCTTCTCCATTCAAGTCTCGTCATAGCCATTACGCCTGTTGAGAAAAGGACGAGCCGCCATCCCCATGATGAAGCCCCCCGATGACCTCTTCTTTCTTCCAACACTGATCTGATCTTAATGATGATATTGCCACTCCTCGTCGTTTACACAATTTGCAACATCCTCCACGCCCCCACAATGACGTCTGACGGCGAAGAACTCTAACACACACGGGTTCTAAATACACATTGTTTGTTCATCAGAACTTGTCCAAGTCGATCCATGTGGGTCAATCCGGGTTTCTTCCTGAACCTGGTCTTCCAGCGGTGCTTCCGTCGCTTGTTCCATATGCGTGCTTTCGAACGCGTCGCCTTCGGTGAACTTGCGCTGCCGCTGAGCAGGTTTTCGTGGCATGAAAACACATAGTGAAGACTCTTCCACAAGGATCTTGTGCAGCGCTTTCGGAGGAACCTTTTCTTTGTCCTTCTCGTCCTGGCTGCGAGACTTTTCCACGAGGTTCTGGTGTAGCTATTTCTGACAAATTTTCCTGATTTCCTGGTATTGGCAGTGTTCGCCTTGGAAGCATCAGCTTTCTGCATCCGCCTTCGTCTGGTTTGTCCCATTCTCCGCTGTGTCGCTGTCTCGGCATTTCGCACTTGCACTGAGACACGTTGTACGATCGACATTCTTCTCCGCCTTCTCGTTTTTAGCTTACACGAAAGGCGGAAGTTATGAAAAGTGCGGACGACAGGCTTTCGTATCTTCATGGTCTTTCTTCCATTTCGTTTCACTTGATGAAGCGGCTTTGATTTATTTCCTCCGGGAACGTGTATGCGTGAAAGGGAGGGCTGCATAAAAGCCGAATCTGTCGTCTTCGGCATACAGTCGTCGTCAAGACGTGTAGGATCGCTCTTTCGATTTCCAAGTGCATCCTGCTTTTCTTTCGTACAAATATCTTCCTCCAGGTACACCTGAGTTGCAGCCGCTGTCTTGTCCTTGGCTTCGCGGGTAGAGTACGCTGAGGAGAATTCTAACGTCGCGGAAGGTATCCTTAGACCTTGAGGTTGTTCTTTGGCGCTGAGCTTCGATATTCCATTCTCTGCAGTGGGAATGCTAGTCTGCCGGCTTCCAGTATGTTGCACTCGGCTCCCAGTATGTTGCAGACGTGAAGTCGACTCGTTCAGCTTCTGTGCGGTAATATTGATGTTGAAGAAGCATTGGCTAGATGGTGGTGCCATAGACGAAGAGAGTATTTCCGCTTCTACTTCTGTCTTAATCCGTTCTCTTATTGTCTCCAAACGAACCTGCCGAGCCTTTAATACGTCGGTGATCTTATACTCTGCTCTCACCCTTGCTAGAATAATCTGGCGCACATAAACGTCGGCTTCCTCCATCTCCGCTTCCAAATGGTCAATGTGAACTGCGTCTTCTACCTCGTTGTCAATTGCTCTTAGAAGCTCATACTGGTTAGTCAAAATTCGGTGAAAATTCTTCAACTCACTTAGTGGTGGGCGATGGTCATGCACAAGACGTTCGATGCTTGCGATGGCTTGCGTGATGGCCTTGCGTACTTGACTCCGCCGTTCCAATAGAGCCTCCATGATCCGGTCCAGTGTCGGAAACGTGAGAAATCACTGGCCGGCCGCGTCACGAGGCAAAGTCGGCGCCAACGCGGGATCCGCCACACAAGTTTCGCACGACGAAGTTACGGGCATCGTCGAGATGTCATGCTCTCCGATCTGGGTCACGGGTAGGGTTAGGCCTCGCACATGAGTTCGCAATGTCCTCCAGGCTACAGATGCGGTCGGGAAGTCGTGAAGACCGCTCGCTCTGTCTCACCTCTAAAGGTCCTTCCTCCCGGGTTTCACGGCACCAAAATGTTGAGAAAAGGACGAGCCGCCATCCCCATGATGAAGCCCCCGATGACCTCTTCTTTATTCCAACACTGATCTGATCTTAATGATGATATTGCCACTCCTCGTCGTTTACACAATTTGCAACAACGCCCATGCGATCAAGGACGGCACCGACAGAAGCAAAACGATGACGTTAATTGTATCGCAAAATATTGCTACCCTTCGCTCTTCAAGCCTAGTCATCGCCATTACGGCCATGCAATCAACGACGGCACCGAAGGAAGCAAAACGATGGTGTTAATTGTATCGCAAAACATTGCTACCCTTCGCTCTTCAAGTCTAGTCATCGCCATTACGCCCATGCGATCAACGACGGCACCGACAGAAGCAAAACGATGTTGTTAATTGTATCGCAAAACATTGCTACCTTTCGCTCTTCAAGTCTAGTCATCGCCATTACGCCCATGCGATCAAGGACGGCACCGACAAAAGTACAAGGATGATATTAATTGCATCGCAAAATATTCCTACCCTTCGCTCTTCAAGTCTAGTCATCTCCATTACACCCATGCGATAAACGACGGCACCGACAGAAGCAAAACAATGATAATTGTATCGCAAAATATTGCTACCCTTCGCTCTTCAAGCCTAGTCATCGCCATTACGCCCATGCGATCAACGACGGCACCGACAGAAGCAAAACGATGATGTTAACCCATTAGGGCCCACTGTACTTTAGAAAGTAGAATTCCTTTTTCGGGAATAGAAAATACAAAACAGAATATTCTGCTCTTAATCATTAGAATTTTTTGATGTCAAAGGTTGCAGCAAGATAATCCTAGTTTGCAATATTGACTCGGCTATATTTCTTCTGTTTTATGAGTCGTCAAACTTTAGGAAAATGAGAGCCTGTTAAACGCACGTGGTCAGTACTACTTTTTCTAAATTAATTTGAAGTTTTATATTTTATATGTTGAAAAAACGGACTGCTTCTGCTTCAGCAAGAACAATTCAATCCCTGCAAAGCGCGAGAAGCCTATAGAGTGCATAGTTTTTCTGTGAGGAGTAATCAAATGTTGCTGTACTTTATTTATTACAGTGGGACTTCATGGGAGGCATACATGTAACTCTTGTTGTGCGTTGCATCAGAAATAGAACAGACTTTTTTTTGTTATGAATGCCGTTTTTTTGGTTACCTTAGACTCACGAGGCTGCGAAAGATGTCGCTGTGAATATACGAGAGCATCTTCATGTTTTAATCGTCGCTTCTGAACCTAACATGGCAACTTTGGAGGAGGAGGGGAATGGGAATGACGACGGTATGAATGGATGCTCTCTGCTAAGGAGAAAAAAAGAAACATGGAACGAAAGGAATGTCGGTAAGATAACTTCTGTTTTGACTCAGGAAAACAGCTTTGTTTCGAAAATGTCAACGACAACAGCATAGTTGCTATGCTGACGAAAGACTACGCAGTTGAGTCACTATGCTCGGTATCGTGGTGACCATTCACTGAAAAGAAAAGAAGACGTAGTGCCACTGTCCTTCCTTCTTCATCCGCAGTAACAATGCCGTGAGGGGGATTGAGCTCTACGATCAAACCTACGAATGACTAGAAAATTTTAATCCCTGAGAAAAAGTGGTACTAGCGCCCCTATTTACCCAGATGATCAAAATAGCCGAAGACAACGCATAAAGGGTCTGCTACGACACTGGAGGTTTTAGCACACCCTCTTCGCGTTGAGTATTGTTCTTTGGTCGTATAATAGCAAAACACTGACTGCGCCTTGTTGTACCCAACAGAAGTATCAAACATCTCCAGCGTCCACTGTGCTTGCTATTACCCTCTATCATGTGGACATTTTCACAAGAAGCTGGCAAAACAGTTGAATTCTGCCACAATACACCAAAATGGTGTAGTCAAAAGCGTGACTTTACGCTTTTCATGAAGCACTGGTCCTTGACTAAGTTGCATGTGCCAAAATAACTTTGTTATTCGTTTCGGCAAGGCCCCAGCGTATTCGGCATTCTTGCATAAAGTCACCTCGCCGTTTGCTATCTCGAAGGCCCAGCGTACTTTTTATAGTACAGTATCATAACTCCTGAAGAAATACGCGTAACTCTATGAAAATTTGCACGTGTGGTTGTCTATTGTGCTTAATTAAATATGCAAAATTTCATGAAAATCGGACCAGCAGTTCTTCCGTGGGCCTTAATGGGTTAATTGTATCGCAAAATACTGCTACCATTCGCTCTTCAAGTCTAGTCATCGCCATTACGCACATGCGTTGAAGGACGGCACCGACCTAAGCACAAGGATGATATTAATTGTATCGCAAAATATTGCTACCCTTCGCTCTTCCAGTCTAGTCATCGCCATTACGTCCATGCGATCAACGACGGCACCGACAGAAGTAAAACCATGATGTTAATTGTATCGCAAAATATTGCTACCCTTCGCTCTTCAAGTCTAGTCATCGCCATTACGTCCATGCGATCAAAGACGGCACCGACAGAAGCAAAACGATGACGTTAATTGTATCGCAAAACATTGCTACCCTTCGCTCTTCAAGTCTAGTCATCGCCATTACGCCCACGCGATCAAGAACGGCACCGACAGAAGCAAAACTATGATGTTAATTGTATCGCAAAATACTGCTACCCTTCGCTCTTCAAGTCTCGTCATCGCCATTACGCCCATGCGATCAAGGACGGCACCGACAGAAGCAAAACGATGATGTTAATTGTATCGCAGAACATTGCTACCCTTCGCTCTTCAAGTCTCGTCATCGCCATTACGCCCATGCAATGAAGGACGGCACCGACAGAAGCAAAACGATGATGTTAATTGTATCGCAGAACATTGCTACCCTTCTCTATTCAAGTCTCGTCATCGCCATTACGCCCATGCGACCAAGGACGGCACCGACAGAAGCAAAACGATATGTTAATTGTATCGCAAAATATTGCTACGCTTCGCTCTTCAAGCCTAGTCATCGCCATTACGGCCATGCAATCAACGACGGCACCGACAGAAGCAAAACTATGATGTTAATTGTATCGCAAAATACTGCTACCCTTCGCTCTTCAAGTCTCGTCATCGCCATTACGCCCATGCGATCAAGGACGGCACCGACAGAAGCAAAACGATGATGTTAATTGTATCGCAAAACATTGCTACCCTTCGCTCTTCAAGTCTCGTCATCGCCATTACGCCCATGCAATGAAGGACGGCACCGACCGAAGCAAAACGATGATGCTAATTGTATCGCAAAACATTGCTACCCTTCTCCATTCAAGTCTCGTCATCGCCATTACGCCCATGCGATCAAGGACGGCACCGACAGAAGCAAAACGATGATGTTAATTGTATCGCAAAATATTGCTACCCTTCGCTCTTCAAGCCTAGTCATCGCCATTACGGCCATGCAATCAACGACGGCACCGAAGGAAGCAAAACGATGGTGTTAATTGTATCGCAAAATATTGCTACCCTTCGCTCTTCAAGTCTAGTCATCGCCATTACGTCCATGCGATCAAAGACGGCACCGACAGAAGCAAAACGATGACGTTAATTGTATCGCAAAACATTGCTACCCTTCGCTCTTCAAGTCTAGTCATCGCCATTACGCCCACGCGATCAAGAACGGCACCGACAGAAGCAAAACTATGATGTTAATTGTATCGCAAAATACTGCTACCCTTCGCTCTTCAAGTCTCGTCATCGCCATTACGCCCATGCGATCAAGGACGGCACCGACAGAAGCAAAACGATGATGTTAATTGTATCGCAGAACATTGCTACCCTTCGCTCTTCAAGTCTCGTCATCGCCATTACGCCCATGCAATGAAGGACGGCACCGACAGAAGCAAAACGATGATGTTAATTGTATCGCAGAACATTGCTACCCTTCTCTATTCAAGTCTCGTCATCGCCATTACGCCCATGCGACCAAGGACGGCACCGACAGAAGCAAAACGATATGTTAATTGTATCGCAAAATATTGCTACGCTTCGCTCTTCAAGCCTAGTCATCGCCATTACGGCCATGCAATCAACGACGGCACCGACAGAAGCAAAACTATGATGTTAATTGTATCGCAAAATACTGCTACCCTTCGCTCTTCAAGTCTCGTCATCGCCATTACGCCCATGCGATCAAGGACGGCACCGACAGAAGCAAAACGATGATGTTAATTGTATCGCAAAACATTGCTACCCTTCGCTCTTCAAGTCTCGTCATCGCCATTACGCCCATGCAATGAAGGACGGCACCGACCGAAGCAAAACGATGATGCTAATTGTATCGCAAAACATTGCTACCCTTCTCCATTCAAGTCTCGTCATCGCCATTACGCCCATGCGATCAAGGACGGCACCGACAGAAGCAAAACGATGATGTTAATTGTATCGCAAAATATTGCTACCCTTCGCTCTTCAAGCCTAGTCATCGCCATTACGGCCATGCAATCAACGACGGCACCGAAGGAAGCAAAACGATGGTGTTAATTGTATCGCAAAATATTGCTACCCTTCGCTCTTCAAGTCTAGTCATCGCCATTACGTCCATGCGATCAAAGACGGCACCGACAGAAGCAAAACGATGACGTTAATTGTATCGCAAAACATTGCTACCCTTCGCTCTTCAAGTCTAGTCATCGCCATTACGCCCACGCGATCAAGAACGGCACCGACAGAAGCAAAACTATGATGTTAATTGTATCGCAAAATACTGCTACCCTTCGCTCTTCAAGTCTCGTCATCGCCATTACGCCCATGCGATCAAGGACGGCACCGACAGAAGCAAAACGATGATGTTAATTGTATCGCAGAACATTGCTACCCTTCGCTCTTCAAGTCTCGTCATCGCCATTACGCCCATGCAATGAAGGACGGCACCGACAGAAGCAAAACGATGATGTTAATTGTATCGCAAAACATTGCTACCTTTCGCTCTTCAAGTCTAGTCATCGCCATTACGCCCATGCGATCAAGGACGGCACCGACAAAAGCACAAGGATGATATTAATTGCATCGCAAAATATTCCTACCCTTCGCTCTTCAAGTCTAGTCATCTCCATTACACCCATGCGATAAACGACGGCACCGAAGAAGCAAAACGATGATAATTGTATCGCAAAATATTGCTACCCTTCGCTCTTCAAGTCTAGTCATCGCAATTACGCCCATGCAATGGAGGATGGCACCGACAGAAGCACAAGGATAATGTTAATTGTATCGTAAAATATTGCTGTAACGTACTTTTGAATCGTTTTTGACGTTTTTTTTACAAGCTAATTCGAGCCCAAATTAAATGTTCCAATCTTTAAGAGCCAAATACTAATTTTACTCCTCAATACTGACGATAGTCGGCTAGATAGAGTTTAGCCGCAATAAATGTTTGAGGTATTAGTGGACAGGAACACACTGGCGAAATGTTTTTGGAGCAAGCCCGGCCATTTCGTGCGCACCAAAAAACTGCGTTTTTTCTCAGTTTCAGTTAAAGTACACCTGACTCTATTTGAAAAAAAAAATCCGCAAATATCACAAATACTCTCACGAAATCAATGCCCCCCATAAAAAAATTTCGCAGATTCCAGTCATTCTGGGAGCTATGTCATGCGAAGCAGTAGGCAAGTACTAACCTATACCGCACTTTTTCATTGATTTGAGGCAAGCGTTGCGAGTTCGACTCACTTATTTGTGCATATTGAGTAGTTAAGGGTATATTGCATGTAGGCGCTTAGCAAGGAATTTTTACCGGGGGGTGCGGAGACACTTGATGAATGCTTCGACAGTTTCGGGAAAGCACCTATGCTCAGGAAAGTACCTATTTGAAGAATACACAGCAGGTAAAGGACTCTTAGGTCTGCTGGGACATACATTGAAAGCATGTTGATAATGGCATGATTAGTAAGCTCTGTTAGGCCGTTGGTTTGCGGGTGATAAGGCGATGAATGCCGATAGTGACACCCACATAACCGTAGCAACTCTTCGACAACATCGGTGGTGAAATGCCGGACCAGGGGCTCCCGTGACGGAGGATAATCCAGTGCAGTAAAAAAGCCGGCAGATCCAACCCACTGTGGCAATCGATGTAATGCGAAGCAGCCAGGGAGGAGCAAATCATGCTTTACATAATTTGCATGTCATGTTTTACATGTTAGGACCTGTCATTTATGTTCGTCATACAGTCACGTCGCGCAATACCAATTTTTGTGTATATCAAGCTAGCGACCTGGACGCAAGCGCACCATGAGTGGGGCATGTAAATAGCGTTGTAGATGACATGCAAGCCAAGATTTGCATGGTACCACCTGCCACATATGTTCTTCATGCAGTCATGTCACTCAGTACGAAATTTGGTGTATCTCAAGCTAACGAAACGGCCGCGAGCGCACCATAAACGTGGCATGCAAGTCATGTCGCACATGAAATGTCATGATTTCCATATTACCACTTGTCATTTATGTTCGTCATACAGTCACGTCACTCAATACCAAGTTTGGTGTATATTGTCACGTGGTCGTGACGTCGACGAGGCAGAAGTCGGTAGGTCCAAAATGAAACTGTTTATTAGGCCGAACTTGTGGCCGGTAAACAGAAAGTCAGAATTACAGCAATACACACTGCACTGATAGCGGCGAACAGAGCGTCGGCCGTCGATGAACTGAACATCGCTGGAACGCGCCCGCTTTTATAACTCACGCGTCGAACATTCTTGTCTTATCTCTGGTCGTCGCGCAAGCTCTCGAATAATGTGGGCGTAAACCGAATACAGTAAAAGAAACGCGCGTGGCAATATCAAGCTAACGAAACGGCCGCGAGCGCGCCATGAGCGTGGCATGCAAATCATGTTGTTCATGACATGCACGTCATTATTTGCATATTACCATCTGTCATTTATGTTCGTCATACAGTCACGTCACTCAATCCCAAATTTGGTGTATATCAAGCTAACGAAACGGCCGCGAGCGCCCCATGAGCATAGCATGTAAAGCATACTTTTCATGACAAGTTATTCATGATTTTCATGATATGACCAGCCATTTATGTTCGCCATACGGTCATGTTACGCCATACCAAATTTAGTATAAATCCCATTAACGATACGGCCAGGAGAGCACAAAGTCGTAGGCGGCTAGTTAGATAGATAGATAGATAGATAGATAGATAGATAGATAGATAGATAGATAGATAGATAGATAGATAGATAGATAGATAGATAGATAGATAGATAGATAGATAGATAGATAGATAGATAGATAGATAGATAGATAGATAGATAGATAGATAGATAGATAGATAGATAGATAGATAGATAGATAGATAGATAGATAGATAGATAGATAGATAGATAGATAGATACGCTCAAAGTCGCCGAAGTTCGCTAA